>CM061532.1:198077559-198281518 GCA_030545055.2 Neoaliturus tenellus
CTTATAATTTTAGTAACCTTTTAAATCTGGCACGTGTACCACTGTTTTAGACGGAGAAGGTTGTACTTAAATACAGTAATTAAGTTGTATATAAAATTTAAAACAAACTCTTTGATTGAATACAAACAGAATATATACAGATCATATTAATTTCATTTCCAGGTAAAAACTTGGAGGAATTATATTTAATATTTAGGCTAAAACAAATCAAAAACAAATCATCCGAATGGATACCATGGACAATTGAGAATACGGGTATTACTAAATCTTTCTGTGATTTTACTTCTGGAGCCAATAGGTTCAATAGATACAAAAAAATTCCTACATTCGTTCCACCGAATCAATAACTAAATTTCCTGTCACGTGTTGCAGTTATTCTCCTTCCTCCGGCCTTCATACAGTTTATGATCCTTACTACCTGTACCCAAATAATGGGCTGCCATTTCCTCATCTGGCCAAATTTAAACTTTCTATAGCATTTTACTTGTGCACCAGTGGAATTCCGAGGATTTCTTAATATTAAGAGTTTCACTGCAATCAAATATTTTACTTCTGAATTTACCACAAACCTTGAAAATCAAATTAACTTAAGGAATTTAAAATATTCGTCAAAGTAAAAGGATGAATCATAAAATATAGATTGTAAGATGAATCTTTAAGGATAAGCCATAAAATATGTATGGAATTTGTCAACATTGAAAATTTAATGAACTTTTATCAATTTAATCAGCACTAAAAAATAAATTATATCTAAGATAAAAAGTGGTCGAATGATTAATAGAATAAATTTAACGCAAGATTGGATTTTTCAATACAACATTGTGAGACAGAATAATAATATTATAGGTTCGTTTTGGAAAAATACATAGCTCCTTTATGTGTGAGTCCGTTTTGGACTGCATATGTCCATACAAAAATGAAAGTCGCAAATTTAATAACACAAAATTAAACCAAGTTAGGCCTAACTTGAATTACTTATAGAAAACATAAATGACCTACTCGTGTCAGCTGCTGTGTTGCGTACACCGCTAATGAGTGTGTGTGACCCGGTGCTGTAAAGACACTGCAATCGATTTCTTTATCCGTCTGCGTTCGCGATGTTTTCCTGGCAGTTTTTGCTGCTACTCCCAAGTCGGTTCGTCGAACCGCGCCGCTCTTGAATTACGAGGCTCTGTTGATATATAGGTGAAGGACTCGGCCGACAAAGACGTTTATGTAATGGCGTAGCCGCCGCGCCGCGCCGCGCCGGTGAGACGGTGGTCAACAAACAAGCGCTCACTTCTCGTCACGGCATCCAGCATCCCCTCCACACGACTGTCATACACATAAGGACAGGGTGCTATTTGGGACCCACTACCCCCCCCCAAAAAAAAACAAAAAAAAAAACACGAGATTGGTACATATTGGTTTAAGTTGGCTGCGTAGCCAATAAGAACTCGAGCCTAAGTTTACGGTGGTACAGAATGCGGCTTAAGATTTTTAGCTGTAAATTACTGAACGTTAAGTACCTACTCCATGAGGACTGGTCGGCTTGATTTTTCTTTATAATTCTTAGTTATTCTTTGGTAAATAAATTTTTACACTATCAAACAACATTTTTCACAGGTTACTAATTTATAGGGGAATATTGCAAATATCCAAGACAATCATTTCTTAACCTTAATAAATTTAAGACACCAAATTTTGTAATGTGGCATGAGTTGTTTTTATGACAATAAACACTTTAAACAGTACCCATAAACCAAAATAGCTGGGACGCCGTCAAAGTGTATACATTGGTCAAAGTTAGACAACTAAAAAGTCGTCGTTCGGCAAACCGTGACGTTTTTAAATTCGTTCTGATTTGACGGGTGATCAAAGCGACAAACCGCGAAGGTTTCAATTTTTGAAAAGACTGTACTGCTCCTTATAAATTAAGGACTTCACGTGCCCTATTGGCCGCCTGTCTGTCCAAATGGTGGGTCTTTTAGATTTTGGGGGTTATGGACAAAGGAAGCCATTTTTGTAAGGACCGCTCAACCGGCTCAACCAGTCCGAGCTGCTTGTACCTACTTTGTATCTTATTGGTTAGCTCCCAAGTGGCGAAGTAGCGTTGGGCTTGTCCCGATGCCGAGTCATCCGGGACATCACATGGTTTGGTTGATTGCTTAGGGGAGGGGGAGTTATCATGCAATAATGCAAGAGAATTTTTCCAATGAATAAAAACCTTCATGCAGTAAAAATAATTTCAAAGTGATCTTAAACTTAAAATGCCATTAATTTGTTTAATTGTTTCTGGATATTTTTGAATAAAATTGAGTCCAGAGTACATTGGCTTTTTTCAAAAAGATTTAATCTATGTTGAACAGCAAAATTATTTCTATGTCATGTATCATAGCTATGGATATGATTATATTTATTTATGTTGTGCCTACTCTAAAGACTGAGGTTTTATATATGAACAGATTTTCAAAATGTACAAGAAAGGTAGCCTACTGTCAAAATTCTTAAATTTACAGAGTATTCTTTACAGTGGGACTGATAAGGCAACCCTAACATAAATCTATTTTTTTGTAATGAAAATTTTTTCGAATTTTGATTTTTTGCCTCACACAGGGCAATAGATACTCGACTAGGCAATAGTATACTGTCTCCAGAAGATCAATATTTGTTGATTTCCGTAAATTGATTCCACATGTATTGTGACATAAACAAATAACAAATGAGATGTGGTAAGTGTGGCCTAGCAAGACAGCAAATTAAAAAAAAAAAAAAAAAAAAAAAAAAAAAAAAATGGGAGTAAGCGGGAGGTGAGAGAAATGGTTCCTTATTTTACGGGTGTTTGAGTTGTCGTAGGCCTTAATAATAATAATGGAGGTGTAGCCTAGCAGGGGGCATGCTCCAATAGGACAGACAAGTTAAACTGTACAGTCAGGTGCATAAAGAGAGGTGAGATAGAAAAGTACCTTTGTTGGGCGCGTGAGGCCACAAACCGCGACGTTTTTAAATTCGTTGTGATTTGACGGGTGCGTGAGGAGACAAACCCTGACGAAACAAGTGTCGAGGTTTACCGTCGTCAGACTTTGGCACAGTCTCAAATAGCGGGAATAGCTCAATGTGAGGTTTTAAACTTCTTTTGAAGTAGTACAATTTTTAGCTGAAAGTGAAAGTCAAGGGGGAAAAGTTAGTCCATGTTAGGATCAAAATGGCGTTGAAAAGTATTTGCTAACAAAATTATTTAGGAAAGTAATAGTACTACGTCCATACATGATGGCATGAAAAACAAGTTAAATACGAAATCTCTATGTTATATGAAAAGTACTGTATTTACAAATGATTTCATATTTCCTGTTTTCCCTTATCGGAAACTCATGAAATTTAAATTACAACTCTCATTCAAAAGCCATGGGCTTACGGTCTCAATTTGTACGTATGTTACAACTTCAGCAGAAAACCTCGAATCGATGGTATCGAATGGAGGGGGTGGGGGAGTGACTAGCGTAACAGCTGATTCCGATAGTGCATCAGCTGTTTGACATTCACGGGGCGATGGGTAACGTAACGCCGCCGGTGGGGACTTTCACTGTCTACCTGACGTGACGCTAGGCACCGCCGCCGCTAGTGTGGTGACTACCCACCGACTGCGCTCCTTGCTGAATCATAATCATTTGAATGGCAGCAACGCCGGCCGCTACTGCGCCTAAAGAGTAGCGTATGATAACTACGGCACGAGCATATATTGTTTAATATATATTGCATATATTGTTTAATAAACGAGAAACCATATGTGCAGGTGAAAGTTCGGGAATTTTAGACCATTTTTTTTTGTGGGGGGAGAGAGGATTAGGTATTCAACACTCATCTCTCATTAATACTTGGATTAAAACTACCTATTTAGATAGTATGTCGCAATTTCAATAAAGGTATTTAAGGTCAACTAGATTTATAATTGAAAATATGTTATATATGTAGGCATTAGGGAAAGCTGTCAAAGTCGGACGACGACAGACCCTGACACTTTTAAAAGTCATGGGCCGTCAAAGTCAGACGACTAAAAAGTTGGAGGGTTTTTTTTTAATCTGTCCAGCTTTGGCGTGTGCATCAGGAGTCAAACCGTGCCATTTTCAAATTTTTGAAAGACTGCACTGCCCCACATAAATTACGGGCTTCATGTGGCCTATTGGCCGGTCGTCTCTGTCCAATGGTAGGCCTTTTGGAGTTTGGGGATTATGGACAAAAGAAGGTAGCCATTGTTGTAAGGGCTGGATACAAACTCGCCAGTGGTTGGAGGGTCGACGAAAAGATTCAAATTCGCCAGTTCCAGGAATCCGCCCGCAGCCCCTCGTCGCGGTGAAACAGTAGATGACCCCGGTTCAAGTACGTGTTCATTCGGCGGTGACGACCTATCCTGGCAATATTTAAACGGAATGGTAAATCGGCCAATCAAACGTCACCTTGAGAAAAATCTACGATCGGAAACCATCGTTCCGACAAACCAAAAACAATTTTGAGTAATCTAGTTCATCATTAGTTAATTAAAATAAATTATATATAGATGATGTGGGTTGCGTACGTAGGTGACGCCATGGGAATGTTGTAAGCTAATGTTACTCAAGCATCACCTACGAGTAAATTAATAGTAGTTTATACGATGATTGTATTATGAATGTGTTTAAGCCACGAGTTAAGATGTAAGTTATAGAGGACGAGCGAAGGGAGTGTTCTAAATATCTCAAGAAAATCAATAGATTTTAGGGGCCATGGGTAATCAGTATTTACACAAAAATTGCCAGGATCCGTTCTGTCGTTTCATATCTATACACTTAAAATAAATTTTTCATTATGTAGGATTATTATTTAATGATATGAAATTAAATTAGTCTAGGCTACTAATCAATCTCACATTGTCCTGTATGTACATAAAGTGTTCAGTTAACTTTTTCTTTTTCATTAGAATCTCATATTATTTTTAATGCGATTTGTCAGGGAGAAAACAATTTAACAATATAGCTTAGGACTCGGTCGAGTAGGGAAAAACAATCAACTCCAGTGAGGAAGAGCTCGTCCGGCCACATTCCTGGGTTCCCCGAGGGGATGAGCGCTAGTTCCAAGAACTGGCGAATTTGTATCTTTTCGTCGACCCTCCAACCACTGGCGAATTTGTATCTGGCCGTTGTAAGGACCGCTCAACCAGTCCGAGCTGCTTTGTCAGGCTTATACAACGGTGTTACTAAAACTGTATTGTACAGTATAGCCGACCACGAATACTATTAATTAATTAAGCAAGTCGTTATTTATGTGAAGCCGTTTTTTGTGAACAATTCTTCTATCAATACCAGGCTAGTTTAAACATTTTATGTTTAAAACTCCATGGATCGCTCCAGTTCTTAGTCTTGCGATGAGGTCTTGGGTTTTAGAAGTTTCTTTACTAAAAATAAATCAAGTGGAATACTGTATTATAAGACTGTATTATTTCTTCTTTCCATTAAAATAATAACACTTATAATTACATACGTTTATAGTTATAGGCCAAATCCCCCTTCTGTGTACTTGGACAAAATACCTGGTATATTTACCATCAGCTCATTGAAAGGTTGTAAAATGAATTCATTGCAAGAGTTTTTAAATTTCGATTTTAGTAATAATATAAGAAAGTAATATAACGTTGGTGGTAAGCAATCAAAACCTGCTAATATTGAGAAGTTCACCTTTTAGTACGAACGAACTACAGCGATGACTTTGGGTCAGAGCACTAAAGAATTAAAAAAAAAAAAAATGGAAATAAGTCTATATTCCTCCCAAGTATTTAAACTAAAGTTCTATAATATAACAGGTCGCTCGGTCAAATCGTCATATACGGGCGGGTTGTTGTAAATAATAATGGAGGTGTGACCTAGCAGGGGGCATGGCCCTATAGGACAGACATATTAAACTGTACAGTCGGTTCTGTAACTGTACTGTAAATGGTACATAAAGAGAAATGAGAGGGGAAAGTCCACCTTTGTCGGGTGCGTCAGGCATCAAACCATCAGGGAGTTTTTAAAAGCAGTCGGGGCTTGACGCCTGACCCATATAAAGTGTCAAGGTTTGACGTCGTCAGACTTTGGCTCGGTCCCGGCATTAGACCCATTTTCATGCCATAGGCTTTAGTTATTTAGTTTTTTCCATCATATAAGTTATTTGTTTTATCTAAAACTATAGTTTGTTTTACAACAACACAATCCTGATCATCTTTACCAGATTTAATGTCAACTAATTGAATGTCAACTGTGTTGACGAAAACAGTTGGCGTCGGTGTTTCAAATAAAGTATCTAAAGTATATAATTTGTCCTCACTCATAGTACCACGATTTCATAAACAGTCTTTATGGGAGTATATTCGACCAATTTCTCCTTAACTATTATACCATGTGACTTCTTGGACTCTAATAACATCAGATTTAATTATTGGTATATTGTTTCATTAAAATCCTTAAATGTTAAGATTCATCTGTCTTAAAAGAGTAAAAGCGATAAAGTTGTTAATTTAAGAAAACTCTATGTAAAGAAGTCTTTGTAACAAACTGATTTTATTAAATTTAAACAAAACATTGTTTCAATAACAAATTACGGTATATTAATGATTGTCTTCAATCAAATTTCAATACTATATACTGTAGTTCATTAGTAAAAGATTTATACTATTATACTCAATTACAATACTTTCATGTCATATCATGTGACCATACCATGATATAGACGCCATACCACATAATTTCAGGTCGAGGACACTAAAAATACTTTAATTTGTTTAAAAAATTTCACATGTTTCAATCCTTTGCAAACAGTTTAACTTATCATAATTCAACCGATATAACAGGGTTATTATAGATGCGGTAGCATACAGTCACTGCTATATGCAAATTTATCGTTCAATATAGCATTGTTCTGAGAGAAAGTTCGGGAATGGGAGTAATACATGATCTAACAATACAGCCGTGTTACCAACTCCGGCGAGTAACGGAGTAACATGGGCGGGCTCACGATAGAACTAAAGTGCCAGATCATTCTGCTTTCCATTCGTACTTTCATTCATTGTTTGCTCTGGAGAAATGCATCTGTAAATATTTATACAACTGACTGTTTGTTTCTAAACATCGATTAGCAATGCGATGTTTGTGGTTAAACCTCATTATGTTAGCTGATAAAGGGTGACAGGAAACCTGTTACGTTAATCCTCAAAGAATCGAATCCGAAAGTTTTGTGTATATATGATTTCATGTTACTCCATGTTACTTTCACGTTTTTTATTAATTAATTAATTTTGAAAAGTTTAGTTTGTTAAAGTAATTAAATCTTTAAAGTGGCAGTTGTTTTGTCAAATTAACAATTACAATTATTTTTAGTGGCACTCCAACATTTTTGTAATATTGGTAATGTTAGTTCCGATAGAAGTCTCTAACTCGTGGATGCATGTAATTAAAGTTTTGTACATCTCTAACCTCAAGCACCCTGTAGTGAGGGGGGATGGGACTACCTTTATACACTGTAATAAAATTACGTTGATAAATAAATAATTTCATTTTTTAATACAGTAATTAACAAAAATATTTTTTAAACAAATAAATTTAATGATATATTTTTAAAAGAATAATTTGCAGTTGGCCATATCCTACAATTTCAGTTAAGTTTTTTTAGAAATTGTTTTTCTCTAAATAATGTATGTTACTTGTAAACTTGGTGGTATCTGAAGATATTAAAATCGCAAACTCACTCGAGTAATTTGTCCTTTACCTAACACAATATGCCTAGATACTACATCCATCTCCAGATATACCGGGTGTCCAGCCTTAAGTGTTACAATAGCTAACTTTTTTATTTTATGTCTGACAGTAAACTTCTTATGAGGGACCCCCGTTACTTTTTTATGTTACTTACAAAGGTGTATTTCAATTTTCGTAATTTCCCGCCATTTTTCCAATATGGCGGCCAACTTCTAAATTTCTTATGGAACACCCTACATGTTATGGTATTTTTGAAATTTGCATACAATTTTAAGACTTTTTTATTCTTTGCCATTTTCTTCTAAACCTCACGGTTAGGGAGCTAGAGGCAATTAAAGTTCATTTTTAGTTCCATAAGAATATGGGGCAAAATTTATCTGCCCATATCTCCGAAACCATTGATTAAAATAAAAAATACTCAAGAATAAAAATGTCTTAAATTTATGTTTTAAGAAAATTTCACTCATAAAAATTATCATTTACGCATAAATTATCCTCTTTCCAATATGGCGGAAAAAAATAAAATTTTCAAATTTTTTTGGTTATTACGAAAAAAATGTTTTTAAAACATCAATTTAAGACATTTTTATTCTTGAGTATTTTTTAATTTAATCAATGGTTTCGGAGATAATGGCAGATAAAGTTTGCCCCATGTAATTCTTATGGAACTAAAAATGAACTTTAATTGCCTCTAGCTCCCTAACCGTGAGGTTTAGAAGAAAATGGCAAAAAGTAAAAAATTCTTAAAATTATATGCAAATTTCAAAAACACCATAACATGTAGGGTTTTCCATAAGAAATTTTAAAGTTGGCCGCCATATTGGAAAAATGGCGGGAAATTTTGAAAAGTGAAATGCATACCAAAAAGCAAAATAAAAAAGTAAAGGGGTTCCCCCATAAGAAGTACACTGTCAGACATAAAATAAAAAAGTTAGCTATTGTAACACTTTTGGCCGGACACCCGGTATAACAGTATTACCAAGTTCAGGATTTAGATTGTTTCCTATTAAATTGCTAATCTATACTTATTTAATACGCTAAGGGTTTTTTTGTCATGAGAACTCCTCCTACAATTTTTAACCGATTTTCAAGTTTTTGGTGTCGTTGGATAGGGCTTGGTCTGTAGTTGTTTCCGCCAAAAACTGATGAGAATTGGACTAAAAATAAAGCCGCTATCCACCATTGAAATCACAAAATTTCCCATTTAAATAACATTGGGATTGAATCAAGCATTTTAAACATCTGTTAATAATCAGCTGTTAATACATATAGATTTTGGTGAGTAAAGATATTCACAATATTGGATTGGTCGGATGTCATTAATTCAGAACTAAAGTAAAATTTGTATTGTATTAAAATAAATTGCTTGATTTCGAGCAACATGTATACTAGTGAGGTATACAATTGCATTAAGGTTAAGTAAAGAATAAAAATAGTAGGTCTAAGGTGTAACTCAACATTTTGAAGTGTATTTAATTTGGATGTTATTGGGAAATCCTAGTTTAAAAAGTAACCCCCCCCCCTTTTAAATTGCATTCATCGCAAACGTAGGCCTATTTGTTTGATAAATATAGCTACCAATGAAATAAATTCTTTTCCTTTCTTGTTATGAATATTTCCTAAATGCAACTAACAATTTAACGGGTATGAATCTATCATACAATATCTTACCGTACGTACAAATAAAACTAAAGATCTGTAATAGGCAGTTTTATTCGACAAAGCTAAAGAAAAATTAAACTTACATACGCCACGTCAATACAAAGTTGTGTGTAAACTGGTGGGATAACTTGGCAAGTTGGATAGCCACAATGATGTTCAGTCAATAATCAAAAACTGTAGGCTATATTCAATCACGCCGGCCAGGATAAGCGCGTGTGCTTTGAGGATAAGCCGGTCTGTTTTGAGAACACGCTTGAGGTAAATAATCAGGGCACATCCTGCAGATCGCCTGCTCGATTCTCCTCAGGCGTTCCTCGTCCGAGGCCTGGGCGCCGGGGGGCGCCGCGGAGGTGGGCGACGGGGCTTGGGACTCCGGAGCCGAACAGGTCGGCCCGCCCAGCTGACAAACTGCATCCTCCAATTTTTTTATTCGGTCCTCGTAGGATTTCAGCTGGTGCGCGCTCACGGCCGTCTGGCCGGATGTGGTCGGGGCTGGCGAGTTACTCTGGGCATGCATCTTCTGCATGACGTCTCTGAACTTACCCCAGCGTTGGACAACAGTGTCCTGCTCCACGATCGCCTTCTTCAACAACTTCAGCCAGGTCCGTACTCTCTTCAGCATCAATGTGCAGATCTTTTTCAAACTACCAAGAGTTAAATCTATATCGTTCGCCACCGTTTGTTCCATCGATAGCGAAACTACAACTCGGTCCGCAGTGTTTGAAGTTCTAGATACGATCTGGAAGAGGATCTTCTGCTGTACCGGGTCCGGCACACCTTCGACGGTGATGGGCTGCGTTTGAGGAACGTTGACCAGTTTGGTCGAGTAACTGTCGTACTCCGGAAGCTTTTTCTGATATTCGGCCTCCCAGTCTGATGCTTTTTTCTTATTTTCATCCCTGAGAGCTTTGAACTTATCGATTCTGGTAATTACTTGATCCAAAATCTTCTCCTCGTATTCTAACAATATTTTTAGTTCCATAGTTATAGCGTTTACGTGTCTCATTTGTTTCAACCCGTTTTGAATCATTTGCTCAGTATGCAACATTACCTGACTGAGGTCACTGTTCACTACAGTCGTCTTGGGGTCCATCCCGGCAGGAACCGGAGTGTAGAGTTGCGGGACCAGCGCGTCGACGGGGTTGTTGCGCACCATCGTCCCGTTGATCAGGGGCGGAGAACTCAAAGGTGGGAACTCCACGCTGCTTATGGGGGGGATTTGTGGCGTCGCGGATTGCTGCGTTGATGTGTTAGTCGTGTTGTCAGCCATGTCGACTTGGCGAGCTTGATAAGTTTTACAAAAAACACACTGGAATTTTAAATCTTGCTATAATTTTGAGGGGAAAATTCACAAAAACAAAACAAGCAACAATATTAAAATACAAAAATCATATGTTCGGTTATTATGTTTGGTTAAAAGGAGACGGGTGGAAGAGTGTATCAGTAGACTTTTGCACTATAACAAGCTATAATTATAGTTTAATAATTACAATAGTAGGCCCTACTGGTTATGGTAACCAGAATTTGATTCCTCACTCCCGTCCTGATTATAAAGATTTTTGTAACGCTGGAAGAATTTTGTCATTTTTTTTAAAGATTCTATTTCAACTCCCCGATGATAATATTATTTGCTATGTATAATATTAAGTTTAGCTGTTTAAAACACATGTTTAATTAAACTAGGTTTTTTGTCAGAACAGTTAAAAAAAGTGGTATAAAACAAAACCATACTTGCTTTTGGCAGGTCTGGTGAGTAAAATTTTGTTTCGGAAAATAAAGCGTTTAAAAACGCGGTTGAATTGGTCTCCGGGCAACTTTAAAACTGGCATAAAATACTAGTTATAAAGTTGGGTGCAGCAAACGAAGTGGTCATAACATATGGTAAGTTCACCATGGCACTTTCCCTTCTCTAATGGCATGTTCTTTTTCTACTGTAGACAGCAGGGGATTAATGCGGTGGGCATGGAAACCCCTAGACGAGGAACATGAATGGCCGTCGGTTGGTTGTCTGGCCATTTATTTTAGAGGGTGGAACGGAATGTTTGAGCATGAAAATAAGGTGTCAAAGGAGCACGCCGCGGGGGTGGCCGTCCGCTGTGCCGTTTCTCACCCTTTCTCTTTCTTCAATATCCCGCCCTGTAGGAGGCTTGCGCAAAACTACCGTTATAGAGACAGAGGTGCTTAAGAGGGCGTTGGAGTGCCGCCATGTTTGATTTATTTCCCATAAGAGCAATGCTAAACTTGTCCCCGGCATTTGTCATATAATTTCTTTATTTTTTGTCCGATTGGTTCAGAATAAATAGCGTTTGAATCACTATTAAATTCCCCGTTCCTTTTGCGAGATCGATTCTTTGTAAATAATTTATAAAGTTCTGTAGAAAAGATTTTAAAAGGAGTAAAAAACTTGCTTCGTTACTTCAAGTTGGTAAAAAACACTAATTAAAAAAAATCCTCTCGCAAACCAAATCTGCCTTGATGAACCCTTTATTTAGAGCTATAAACCATTATTTTCTGATTATAAATAAAAAAGATATTTGACATCCCGTTTGACATTGCTCTTATGGGGGAAAGGCGGGATTTGGATAGGGGTCTCATTTTATCCACCAATAACAATAACGGTCATAATGTAGAGTTTTACTAGCCGTTTCCATCACAGAGCTGATTAAATGATGCTATGTTGCTACCAATTCGCTATTTATCATAATAGTATCATATTGTGGTATTTTAAATCAAAATAATAGTGAATAATTAAAGATTATAAAATTATATTAAAAATCTAGGGATTATTAATCAACTTAATATGGAACCATTCCTAAGACAAACAATTTCGAACGCAACTAATTGAGAACAATAATTATTGGTTGGTTTAATTTTGGCAATATTAAAAGGTTGGACAAGGAGTACAATTTATTGATCCATTATGAACTAACAAAAACTGCAACAAACCTCACTAAGAAAACAGCTTATAAAACAGTGAAGTCAAATATAAAGAAAAAAGGAAACATGGTCGATGATGTTTAACAATGACAATGATACAATGATACAATGATTTTATTGGGCCAATCAACAATACGAATTGTTACATGCTAGGTCAGCATAGTTTAACAAATACAGGAAAAACCAAGCAATCAATGTCTTAACATAAGAAAGGCTAAGTACAATTCCATGCAGTGCATAGAGTCAAATCACACATCAAAACAATGCACGCATCGACATGCAGCAAACCATGCAGAAAAAAACCCATGCAGTCAAAAATAATAATCAATCTCATGCAAAACTAAACAGGTGCATCACTTACTTAACTAACTACTGCATTAAAGAATTCTTCACTTCTGTACATAGGATTTTGCACAAGCCAGTTAAGGATTTCATTTTTGAACCCTAGGCCATTCATGTTCCTTATGCGACTAGGTAGGTGATTATAAAATTTTATCCCTGAAACAGGAAAAGACCTAGCTCTTTTATCAGTTCTTAATCTTTTATCAGTTCTAGTTAACACCGCGTGTAGGCCTACACTTGGTACGTGAAATAATAAATAAAAATTCATAACGTCAAACAGTTTTTAAAAATACTGTAAATCAAAGTGCAGTTGAGTTTGACAGTCAAATCATTTCAAACGGTCGGAGGAGCCGAGTTGGAGGACGTGGTGGTGGCGGGGGGTGGAGCGGCCGCGCGGCGGTGTCGGTGGCGGGGGGTGGAGCGGCCGGCGCGGCGGTGTCGGTGGCGGGGGGTGGAGCGGCCGGCGCGGCGGTGTCGGTGGCGGGGGGTGGAGCGGCCGGCGCGGCGGTGTCGGTGGCGGGGGGTGGAGCGGCCGGCGCGGCGGTGTCGGTGGCGGGGGGTGGAGCGGCCGGCGCGGCGGTGGCGGTGGCGGGGGGTGGAGCGGCCGGCGAGGCGGTGTCGGTGGCGGGGGGTGGAGCGGCCGGCGCGGCGGTGGCGGTGGCGGGGGGTGGAGCGGCCGGCGCGGCGGTGGCGGTGGCGGGGGGTGGAGCGGCCGGCGCGGCGGTGGCTGATGGCGTTGCTTCACTTGATTGCATTATTCAGTTAATAGACACTTGAAGTTAATCTACCATTTAGTAATTGGAAAGCCACTCGCGATATAGGTCTAGGCCGAGCCAAATAATATGTGGTTATATTTGCGAGCGCAGGACACGGTATTGTACTGGGCTGATGATGGCCATTGTCCGTTGGCAACCCAACCGCAACGCAAATATCATGGTGGTCCCAACTAGAGAAGGGGGAGGGTCCAAGATAATAAGTTAAAACACTTTCTGGTGATATTGGGCATCAGTACCTAGCCTACTCTACGCAAGTGGATGCATTACGGTCAATATTTCAAGATCGTCATTTTGTGTTCTTATACTTAAACGTTCGGTTTTAAGTTAAGATAAAGTCATGCCACTTTTCGAAATAATGATCTAACAATGGAAACTGGATTTATACTTAAAGGAAAATACATTTGACAGCCATAAAAAGGCGAAATACACCACCTCTGCAAATTTCTCAAAGTCTGTCGCTCTCGATATTTTAATATTCATATTAAATGCAACCGAATGATTTACAAATAAATGTTCTATTGATGCAAAAACCTCCAATAACTTCGATTATCTTTTAAAAACATTGTTGTCAAATCCGGCAGATGTAAATTCTATTGACGAGACGCCTGGTGGCGAGTGACGTAGTCAGGAAATAAAATGTCGCCGTTTGGATGCGCCGCTACGCTCCACGGCGCGGCGGTGCGGTCATGTCCACCGTCCGTCGGTGTGGACGCGTGGTCAGTGGACGGTCGACAGTGACAGGCCTTGAGGCACTTTCATCTACCCACACACTCACACACATACACATACACAAGTGCGAGCCGTTGGCCAATATAAAGCTACACAACCGGTAAATTGTACAATGGGCTTGACGAAAGAAGTGGCCGGCTCTAACTGCTCTGTTTCTTTTTTTATTTAGAGATTTTTACAATAAAAATCAACATACTTAATGAATAAAACCATTTTCGGTGTTTTGCTTGGTTGTTATTGTATTATTAGTTTTTAAAATACTATATTTAATACTTTGTAACTAGCAAAATTTGTTATTATGCCAAATCCATAAAGCCGTCCGCACTGGCCAAACATTCGCGGCGAACAAACAAAAAATCAATTAACATATCTAACGAACAATTATTGACAGAATTATATACACTGGAAATAAGTATCAACAAAAAACAAATGCTCGGCAGAACATTAATTGTTCGGCGAACATTTGCGCCCAGTGCGGACGCGGCTTATAAATTACTCTATATGGGGCTTAAGCCTACCGTATATATCATTGCCCTTAGAGAATTTTTGTGCTAGTCAACACACAGGACAGTTTGAACATAGCTCATTCACTACTCGCGCATCGGCATCGGTAAATTGTTATTAAGTTGTTAGTACCTACATTCGAAAGTTAATCTTTAGGGCCTAAAAACCTCAGGAAACTATGGAATACCTCATTCCATTGATGTTAGAAAGCAACAATTACTGATGATTTAGAGCATGTTTATCAACTGGGATGATTTAGAGGTTTAGAGTGTTCATTTTCATGCGACTCATGACAACGATAAAGTCGATGAGTACGGAAATGAACTTTAGGCATATCATGATTGAATTGTACATTTATTAGAAGCATATGCTACAAACCATGATAAAAGCAAGCTAGACTGAGCTCCTCTTCGCGTTCTTATTATTATTATTATTATTATGTATCGACTTCTTCAATCGTATTTCGTGTATTGTTTGACTACTATTTTACTATTGTTTACTACTATTATTTTAGATCCACACATCTAAAATAAATCAATTGCTCGCCCAAGTCTTCATCTTGTTTATGTATTATTATAGTGATTAAATTTGGTTTACTTATTGAGACGGCTGTTTATGCAGGACCAACAAGCTCAGCTGTCTCGAGGCAATGCCAGCCATGCCTTACGTTGCCAATCGCAAGGAGGTACCTCTCATCGAGAGAGAGGAGTTCTTATAGGCCCCGCCAAACTACACTTACAAATCTAAAAACAATGTTTAATAATTTGCACAGCGATTGCTTCTATATTTTGTAGATTCGAAATCGGAACCAACTCCGTGACAGGTGACGGAAAGGAAAATGTTAGATAACCCCATCAGAAGATCGTTAGGAGCCAAATGCCATGCGGTAACCTCGTCACCATCCTGTCACTGATAACTATATATTACATTTTTACTGTTATGTCCTCCCGTGTTACAAAATATTGTCAATGTAGAATTTTGAATTGCGTCATACCTATGTTATTTTTGCCATAACGGCGGATACAATCGTTGGCAAGGATGGAATGGTGTGGAAAGGGTAAAATTTCGTGTAAAGACAACGACGATTATTTCTGTCTCGTCTTGCTAAATTCCACCCTCAATCATCTTCGGAATGGCAGACCAAGAAATCCATCAGCGCGAGGGACCTTGACTATACTTTCTCCCTTTGGCCGGGTTGCGCCAGGACAATTGCGGATGTTTCAATATGTCAGGCCCGTCACCGCGAAGCTCGGACACACTCATTATAATGCGATCAAAGCACAAGTGGCGCAATAATTATCATCTTATTCACCAGTGCCAGCTCATAAGACTGGGCTCATTAGCAATATTACGGTCCTTAACAGAAAGTGCCTAATAGAATTTCTTATGAAACAGTCATGAGGAAAAAGTTCCTCCTTCATTTCGCTTGTTTTTTTGCGCCAGTAAAAGAAGAATGTCGAAGCCTTTAAACACATATGAGGAGGGAGTTTTAGTTATATGCTACAGATGAAGTCTCTACACGAGTCTACGACACCAAACTGTCCTGGTGTCATACTTAAGGTGAAATTTAAGAAGTCAAAAGAGGATTATAGTACGTACATGCGCTATACCAATCAGAGCTAGTGGATATGACAATTTTGTACCAAATGTAATTGAAAACTCAAAGTGTAATAATATTAAAATCCTTTTGCTTTAGAAAACGATCCGGAAACGCTATGAAAAAAAGACTTCTTAGACTATGATTATTCAAACACGACTCTCAGAGCTGAGATGAACTGACAATGCCGCGATGTTACCAGGAGCAATGAAGTTAATGCCAGCAACACAGTGACCGGAGAAAGTTAATAGCTCAGATGATAGCTGTTACTACACGTACACAGCACACACGCTCACATTCAAATAACAACTCTAACACACCGTGTCGGCCCTACTGCCCGAGAGACCGATGTTGTATAAGCAACCCGTTACAACACACGTGCAATACATATTGTGCGAATTAAATGCCTTCGGCATTCAACTCCCATGTGAGTGAAGAATTCTACAGGGTTTAAGCAATCGTAGCCTACAAACGCCAAAATTGAGTGGTTTGATGGACCGTTGTTGGCCATAAAGTTGTGTTTACGCCTTGAAAGTTTCTTGACACCATGTCTGAAGATACTACTGTCAAATTCAGCGGTGATTCATAGTATACACTTTGCAAGAATTTTGCTGTGGATGTACTGTGTAAGGATAACAATTTAGGCTATGGTAAAGGTTTTGTGACGATCAAGGTTTTGTTAAGTTTTGTCGGTGATTTTGACATAAACCTGAGTATTGATTGCAGGTGGATTTTTTTTTTTATAAAAATTAATTATGATGGCTGATTGATACCAGGAAATAAATATTAATTAGGAACACTTTTAATTTGCATTGTCTCAATTTAGGGTGTAGTAGGCCTACTGCTTTCTATTGACGTTAAATTGTAAGTCTATTACTACAAGACTATTTTAAAGAAAAAATTCTTTAAATTAGCTTTAGTTTAGATTGGTTACTAGTGGCCAGCTTGCAGTGGAAAGTGTGTTTTTATTGTAACCGAAATTTTTTAATTTCTGTAAAAATACGAGGGGCATAGAACAGACGTAATATAAAATTTATTACAAAGTTTCAAATACGTTTATGGTACCGTACGGCATATCTGTATAAGCATTTGTATAAGGCCCAGGACTTATCTCGGGAAGATGTAATGTAATTCCATTATTATTGAATATATATGTGTGTGCGTGTATGGGACTTCATTACATTATCGATATAAACTACGTTAGATATTTGTTTTTTTTAATTCTTCTTCAAATAGTCTAAGCTGCTTTACAAACCCTGACTGGGCTGGATAAAACTCCCTGCCAGTTGCACTCGAGCTAAGGCATCTTCGAAACTAATTTTTTCAGAAATCATAAGGTAAGCAATCACAATCGTAGGCGATCTGGATACCCCACAATAACAATGCACCAGAACGACACCACCTGTTTTTCTTTCTTCTTCGATTATCCTAAAACAACCTTCGAAGACCTTCTTGATGTCGGAATCGGGATTATCTTGCATTTCAAAATAAGTGTTATTATTCCTGGGAAAGATTTGTAAGGTGTATGTCCGATGCTGATAATATGGGAGACTTTATGGTTTTTTAGAAACTCCTCATTAGCAGTAGATAGATGACTACATATCAAGAGAGAAGGTAAAACCACTGACACATCGTTGATGATTGTTTGACCACATCCTTTGAATATATCCTTGCCATTATCTATGAAGCAAAACTTCTGAGATCGCTTGATTCTTGTTTCTTTCTCAGGCGTCTCATTCTAAAATATTTCTTCTACTGTATATCCAGTTCGATGATAAATGAGTTAAGCACTGCCAACAGAATGCTTAGTTGGTAAAAACCAACTTTGGTTATTGTGTCATCAATGTAAAAAAACAAATAACTTTGCATTTAATACAACTGTCAAAAACGACAATTCTTACAACGTTTCACAACGAGCAGTAAACTACTTGATTAAAAAGTAACAGGAAACTAAACAAAACTTCGAAATAGTGTTAATAATAAATAATTTGTCTGATGGAGAAAGTGCCATAAGACAGGCTTATAAACACAAAATAGTTTTTTTAGCAAAACCTGGCGCCACTGTTGACGATCAAACCTCAAACCCACATTAAACCGTCAAAGAGGCAAGGTAATGGGCACTAAACGGCTTGTGAGCATGTAAGACACGCAGACCCTGACCGTTGTTGCCACACCTGCCACGGCCTCCGATAGTCAAAACGGCCTCCTCGATCACCGGAGATCCAAATGGCTGTGACAAATGTTGCAACGGAGAAACTGCGCACGACCTTCCGGTGCGAACGTCCTTGCCGTCGCCGCCGCCGCGAGACTTTCGTTCAACCTTCTGCTCATTATACAACCCAAGCGCCGGGTTATGTAAATTACAACGTGATTTCTTCCAGTTCCGACCCCTGCGGGACCGGCCCTCAGTTGTTATGCGAAGCTGGTGGTGTTGCAACTAGGAAAACAACTGCTACACGACCCCTGGCTTGGCTCTGACACAGTTCCCGGCTCGGAGCAGACATGGGGAGCTCATCACTAAAGTGTTAACGATCTTAGGATAGAAACCACTTTTCGCGTCCCTGGGCTATCTGAATGGACTAAGGTCGATGGATTTAACATAGAAATGAAGCTTCCACAATATTTAAAAGTTCTTTGACTGTTTGGTGTGACCAAAATCCCTTATTTTTTGTTTCTCACATTTTCTTCTTAAGCCCTAATTGAGTCTGGATACCCAGTATCCTTTGAACCCATAAGGGAGAAGTATATAATTATTTGTCTTTCTGTGCGTGTGGCAAGCGTCTGTGGGAGAGGATTTTGGCCGTCTCTTGTCTTTTTGGCTTGAGAATGAACTCTAGTTACGAAACACACCAACTCGGTGGAGGTTCTCAGGTAGTATCGGGGGAAAATTTGTTTCGATATGGAGTCTAGACTTCACATGGAGATCACATTCTGGGTCACGATCTGGGATTTTATGGATTTATCTTTTTAGAGAGGCTAGGACAATAGAGCCCTCTCTACCTCCAAACCTGGCGATACGATCACAATCCTTAGATTAACCATGTTACATTTATGTAGCCGAGCTGACAACCGTATAAACTCAACACAGAATAGCCGACGTTGAATTTTAATCCCGCTCCTCGCAAATGTTAGGAGGAAGCGTCAAAACTATTCTATCATACTAAAGAGCTTCCCTCCAATCTGGAACAAGGTAGACGCTTTCCCATCTTTTCCTGCAACACATCCCTTTACGGTCGCTGTATAGTACCACTCAGAAAGACGTGTCTTTTCAGAGCCTTCTCGCCCTTAACCCACCTACCAAAAACAATTTACATGTTAGGGATTAAGGAATCTACTTCTCATCAATTTCATACAATCTTTTTACTCTTTCTTTTACTGCTTTTATTTTCTTCCAACCCATTTTACCTTACACAAAGTCACCATGTCATTCGCAGCCCCCGATCAGGTAGCGCTGTCGCTGTGGCTGTTCTGAACTGCACTTTCGACAGAGCCGCGCCCCGGGGCGGGCGCCTCCCCACAATGGCTGCTCAGTATGGATGACTCGGGTGTCCGTGGCGCAACCCGTCGCATAACCCTTTATTGACACACTTCCATCCACATTGTGATCCACATTGCACAACTAACTGGCACGTGTTCGGACAAAGGACTACATACATGAATTAGCGGATTTGGCGAGGTTGGCGCATCAGGCGCGTCTCGATTGCGACGTAAAGGCTATTGAGGTAGGTTGAGAGTCCAAGTTGACCCATTGATGTGTTAGAAAACTGAATGCATTTTTTAAGATTATATTTAGTTATACTCTGTTGGTTTGTGTGTTTAAAAAATATTTGGTTTAAAAATATTATTAATACGCGTATCATCCCAAGTTTGCAAGTTTTTTGTATGGGATAAAATTTTGATGAGATATTTTTACACCTGCGTCTTTGAAGTACTGTCATAATATATATAAAATATTACACCCAAAAAAATCTGCAGTATATTTTCATTCCTTTTTATGTATACAAGATGAACTTTAAAAACTTTTTTGAATCTTGACCAGCTCCCTCTAAGTTACACTTTTATCAAACTTTCGTAGGGAAAATGTCAGATCACTTACACAATCAGCCGGACTAGACGGAAAGCGATCTGTCGTCAGCTGGGTTTGTTCCCTGGACCGTGAACGACTTCCGGTTGTCACTCCTAATTGATCAGCTGTTTTTGCTAAGTGAATCGTTGTGGCCCACTGCTTGCGAGACCACTTTCCCAACCGACAGCAAGTACCTTTTCTGTTTTCCGCCAATGAAACAATAAAGCTCCCACCGATTAATTTGCCAAATTATCGCTTGAATGGCGCAATACGTTTCCGCACTCTGTTAATTGAGAGAAATTTCGGCAATTAATGTGAAAGAGTAAACGTTTGATTGCGAAACTACTAGGAACTTTCGTCTTTTGCAACCAGGAAGTCCCTTAACCTGTCGGAAGAACGGTAAACAGTGATGCAGCAATCGCTCGACAAATAAGGACTATGTGAATAAACTCTGCAAAATTAACGCCAAGGCCAGACAAATCAAATTCTTGTTTGTTGTTTCTGGTAAAGGGGTTTGCCAAAGGCATGACAAAGAATAAATCACCTCGGCCTAGCCAACTAAACATACATTGTTTACACTTTGGCAGATCGCTTACTCACATAGGCGGCTAAAGGGGGGGGCTTGGGGGGGCTTAGCCCCCCCAGACTTCCGTGGCATTGTAGAAAAAACTTCATATTTTAAAATAATAAATTTATAGGTTGACTGACGTTTCCATGTGAAATTATAGTGTAAATAATAGAACGTTGAAATACCAATTTCAATAGATTCAAGGTTAGGCTAAATTAATATGGGGGGGCTACAATCACACATCGGTAGGCTATTTGTTTCTTATATGCATAATAAATTATTGATTTTTTGTTATTTTGCGCTAGCTTCTTAAAAACGCAGAAATTGAAAGAATACTATTAACTAAACATTGGGTAAAAATTACACATTGCTAATTTTTACGGTTTTTTTAGTTATGTTCCTTAAAGTCAGCCATGTCGCCGATGATCGTGGCGAACGCATCTCCGTCCGAGGCCATCACGAAACTGGGCTAAACGAACTCAAACTCAGCCAACTTTACAGCGCCCTGCGGCGGCTAGGTTATGTTTGTTATTGATATATAGGCCAAAAATACTTTCAAACGTTATTCGCAGTGAAAATAACACAGGTAATCACTTGGCAAATCAACCGTAGCTGTACGTAGCGGCGAAAGGATGCTTCCGTCAACGACCTGATCTTGGTTTATTTATTGCTGTCTAGATTGCCAAACGTATGACTTAACGCTAAAATATGATTTGTTTTTAGTAATTGAAAGTATTTCTGACCTATATATCAATAAAAACATAACCGCCGCAGCGGGCTGTATAAACTTACCTGCGTATGTGTAGAGTCGCGGCCTCGGCTGGAGATGCGTTTGCCGTGATCATCGGTATCATGGCTGAATTTACGCAAGCAAAACTAAGAAACTGTCAAAATTAAAAACGTTAAATTTTCACACAATGTTGAGTAAATGGGGGGGCTAGCCCTAAAAATTCCAAACTGGGTACCAAGCGCCTTTTCGGCCAAGCGCGAGGACCCCGAGTAAATGATCTTCTTTCAATTACAGTAATGTATGATTCTTTAAGATCCAACCTAATAAACAATTTTTTGCCTTATGTATAGCAAACAATTACTCTCCCAATATTATCTATCACCCTCAACAGTATCCTTCCCAAGCTGCATGCCATATAGCACTGTTTTCTCACTTTTCGTCAAATATACCTAGCAGTACACAATTGTAAATTTCAGATGTCAGGTTGGTGTACCACCCGTCCCGTCTGCTCTCTGTCCCTTTGGTATGCCTTTTGGGCAAGGAATCTCTTTTTAGCAGTATAGCAGTACTGATTACTGATAATGATAATGCTATGGTTCAATAATGTTTCCAAGCTATCTGGCTCGGTTTGTATTCTTTACTCATAAAACGCTTGATCCAATATGGGTTTATGCTGTTAGGCAAATTAATTTTGTCGTCTCTTTCTTAGTGTCCATCAGGTTGCCGTTCACCTGCATCGGTAGCCTACTAGGCCTATACTGTAAAAAACCGAACCAGATAAATGGCATATCTGTATGGTGAACTTGGCTGTTATGCAGGTTTAAATTTGTATAGGCCAACCAATGAGTGAAATAACTACGTGAATAAACAATGTTTGCAAATAAAGCTTTCGTTGTGCCAATATAATGCTCTTAATCAAGTAGGCCTATCAATTACCATCCCTTGTCAGACATTACAGTTAAATTTTGATCATAGAAATTTATGTAGTTTTTAGTAATTTTTCCTTGCTTATTTAGGAGATTTAATATTTTGAAGGACATCCGTTGACTATGGACCATAACAGTAAACACATTATTTTAGATTGACTATCCATTATTTAAAATGATCTCAATGTAGAGTGGATCATAATTTGTCTCACACCCGATCACGCTCACTTTTTTGCCTTTCTTTCTTTTTCCAGTTACAGTATCTGAATTATATACAACAATAACTTATGTATACTATTTTCAAGATGCATGTGTAGATTTTGATCAAAAGTTAAATAATTTAAACAAGGTTGGCGTTCGTTCATCATTATTCTGTAGCTCTGAACACATACATATCGGTCTCTTACAAATTTCATTTTTATTACAGTATTGTAATTTACAATAACTTATTGTTCTATAAATGTACCCACTTTACATTCCAACATTGGATTACATAGCCACAGTTTAGGTAAGAAAGTTAAGGCTGTTGTGCTGACGTATTAGTGACGTCAATGCATTTTGGTAATTACGGGGCGGGGGGGGGGGGGGGGGGGGTGTCGGAGACATTTTTAGTGCGAACACTTCTAAAGTCCTAGCCCCCCCAGAAAATCTAGTCTAGAGCCGCCTATGCTTACTCACCAATACTGAAGGGTCCACGTGACCGGTTTGTACACCTCAATATATGTAGGAACTATCTACGGTGTATGAAAAAAGCCTCAAAAGGTTGTACCTTTATGTGGAACCAAAGTCTCGATAGTTTCTAGTTAGCAAACCCAACACTTAGGTGTCAGACCGCAGCTTCAACTCTCTACTCATTGGTACATCGTTTGTCATGGACCTTTCGCAACAATGCCAGCTTGTCACATCAAGTCTGATAGACGGGATCGTATGTCTGCTACTGATTGATCCAAGTTTCGGGGTCTTGCGTAGGATTTTCTTCCTGTTGGTGACACAATTGTGTCAAACAAGTCAAGTCAGCTTTCTTTGTCATCACTGTTTTAAATTGCATTCAATGTGACTTCTTATTATGATTGATAGAAGAATTAAAAGAATACAAAGATATATTGGACAGGTTAATACTAATCGCTATAAAAATTTATCTGTACTTCGATTTTGACGTTGGGCCTAGCAATCTAGTGGCTGAAACGATAAGTGACAGGACACTTTCGATGGCGATGTTGAAAAATAAATGTTGAGACACGAAGATAAACATCTTACGGACGTCCTTTGGCGACAGCTGCTCCTTCTACTCACCAAAGTCAATATTTCTTCTGCCAAGGAAGTCGGGTTCAAGTCAAAACGTGTCGGGTAGCGAATGGATAAACATTATAAGTGAAAGTATTACCATTAATTTTTATCAGAGAAAACCAGCTTTTACAATACTAAAAATCCGGTAAAAGAAACAGTGTCCATACATTTCAATAATTTCTAAAATTATAAGTAAGGAAAAGCGTATAAAAATTAAATATAGGAGAAATTAATTGATAATCAGCGCGAAATCGCCAATGAAAGATTTTCTAAATATAATCACATCTTTAAAAGTTCAAGTACAATACAATGAATGTTTATAAATGGGAAACCTCCCCTCCACTGACGTAGTCGAGTGGACAGCTTAGTAACGGTACCGATAACATCCAAATATCCACAACCTGATTTCTCCTGTTGTTTATAAATAGTACAGAATCCAGTTCAATGCACTTTGAAGGTAATACATTCACCTTGAATGATGTACTAAACCAGCTCAAGGTAGCGTTAGAGCTATTAAATATTGTATTCAAGTTCAGTTTCTATATCGGTTCCCTCTTCCCACTAAGCAAAGACATGTGTTGTTTTTATTGCTGTGTAATAAATCAAACCTTTTTATTATTATATGGCCAGTTTTTACAATTTTAATATCATCCTATCCCTCAGTTACACTAGCTAAAAAATCTTGAATGAAATATATCTTACACTAAGTAAAATTTGATCATAAATTGTATATTGAATAGATGCCTCAACTATTTTTAATAACCCAAAATTTCTTATTCAAACATTATAGAATAATCAGTTTTTTTTACCTACATAGATTAAAATTAGACAACTAGACTGGATAACGAGTTCCGGTTTTGCATCAAGAAAATTTCCCTTCTTCTACATAATCATAACATTTTATCAAGGTCAAGGAAGAGATTACCACTAAGAATGTAGCGACACAAGGAGCTGTGACGGCAGTGATTCGTTCTACAGTACAATTATTGCAATGCTATTACAGGAATTCAATCTAGGTCAATTGTTGTCCATAATGACTCACTGCTGAGAAAAGGCCAATTAGGTCAAAACGAAAATACCAATGGTTTCAAACTAGTTTATTTGCTACGGGAAAGTAAATTTTAAAATATTTACAATTTTTGTAAAGTATTAGGGTAAGCTAATTCGCTTCGCTCGTTTTACTCCTACTTTGTTTTGTTTGTCTTGGTCGTTTGGTGACATTGTTTTTAGTACATCGATTCAAGAGCCGACATTTCACCATTGTAATGAAATAAAGAGAATTAATTAGTCTTTGGGAACAAAAATATGAACCTATGCCAGTCTGTTTGTCAGGAAGACAGTATAGCTTGTATGATATTATTACAAATATTAAATACGAACACCCTATCATTTTATTGTGCAAAACAATAAATTCTTTTATAGCAAGTTTTAATAATAGTACCGTACTCCAAACTGAGTCATGTCCGTGAGATCCCAGATGGGAGATGCTCATACATTTACGAATCTTGTATTTGATCGACAATCAAAGTCCAGACAATATCGCAAATCGCAAAGAGGGTGTGTGATAGTAGGAGTATTTCAACATTCTACATTGGACATCACTCGGAGAGCTTATTGGTCCAAATATTGATAATATACAATATTATCAAAAATATTGTCAAATAACAGTATTTTCCAAAAAAAACAATAATTATCATATAATTGATCTGGAGACAAGATAGCCATAGTCAACATTACTGAGCCGAATCATTAAACTGTACAGGTTGCTAAATAAAGAGGTTAAACACGTCATTGTTTGCTTTTAAAAGTCGTCTACCATTTCCTCAAAAGGCCAAAAAGGTCTGCTTTCACCAGATTCATATTCAAATTAGATAATGCTGTATTCTCAGTTCGGGATTTCGATGATTATATAACGTGGTGATTTCCTCTGCAAATCTATCCTCCTACACTACCGTGTCTTACCTACCTGTTTTTCCTCATTTCGCAATACTTTAATTTTACAAATATCCGTTCCATATTGAATCTTATATCGTCTTATTAAATTATATATCATCTACTGAAGAAGTAAAATTTTGAAACATCTTGTAAACAGTAATCACAGTTTCATAGATTTGGCAAGCAATTTAAAAGCATTGGATCTTTGCCAAAAAGGACGTGTGATGATTTATTAGTGAAATTCAAAATAAACTGTAAGACAGTCAAATCTATCCCAGATGACCTGCTAAATGATAAGAACACACTCCAGCCCAACCTACTTTTCAACACTTAAGCACAACCAAACAGCTGCATTATCTAGCACCGACGACCGGAGGAGGCAAAGATCACAAGACGACGGATGAGCTAGGCCTACCTCGGTCGAGACTCGACACGCATCTAACTATAACTCGGAACGTTCTTTTACTGTATTCCTATATAGTGTCATGTACGTTTTTTCGTGTCCATGTTTTGTACATTTTTTTAATCTTTGACGAATAAATAGAGATGGGAAGCAAGTTCGTACTTGAGGATCTTATGATGGCTTTTAAGTCGAAACGCGTAATCCATAAATGATTCGCTGGATCAATTTGGCGGACCATTAAGTAAACCTAACCTAATTTTATAGTATAATTTTGATCTGGAAACAAGCAACAATACCCCCGTCGCAGCAGACCTGCGTACTCAGCGAATTTCCAACCAAAGAATTATTGTTTCAACATCAAAGAACTTTGTGGCTATCTTATATAATTAATAATCTTTACAAGGAAATATAATATATTTAATGGCATTATATTTCTGAGAAAATTATTTTTATTTAATAATTCATATATTAATATTTATATTGCAATAAATTACTTTTTTAACAGTAATAAAAGTGCATAATCCAAAGCTTCCATGCAAAAGGAAAGATTTGTTTACAAATAACAAAACATAAACATTTCAAATTTGACAAATATGCAGAAGACAGCTGATCAGCTGATACCTTATATCTCCATCTCTCTTGCTCCCATTATACAATTATTTTCCATGAGAATGCCATGGGATTTAGCATGTAGGTTTGCTGCCATGAGGGTTTTTGATCAAATCTTAATTACTCACCACCTAGTGAAGGTTCATAAAAAATTTTATGAAGATATGTTGATAAATAAGCGATATATAACTTTTTAAAGATTTACCCATAAGAATAACATGGGAAACTTGATTTGAATTTTTTCTTTAACCAGTTAAGCTATTTTAAAGATTCAAAATACTAAATTGTTTGTTTTTTTAAGCTCTTTCAAATGGTTTTAGTTAAAATTTATAAATTTTGAAAATTTAGGTCCAAAAATGCCAAAAACCCATTTTTGACCCCTTTTAAACCCCATAAAACCCCGTTCCCATAACCCGACAATGCTGGTTCGCGAACTCGGTCTTACACCTTCATACCAAATTTGATCAAAATCGGAGGTCCGCTTCAAAAGTTATCGGTAACACGGACACACACACACACACACACACACACACACATATATATATATATATATATATATATATATATATATATACATATATATGAAAACGAACGAACGGTGTTTTTGGCTTCTGGGGACCTCAAAATGAAAAAGTAAAGTGGTCCCGGGCTTAGGTCTTACCATGGCTACTACCGTAATAGCGTATTCTCTATAGGGAAATTCGCTAAAAATAATGAAACTACTAAAAAGGTAACGTTGACGAATATAACAATGTTTGATTCTATTTGTCGCAGCAGAAGTGACAGAAGGGTCGTGCGAACTCAGAGGATGCTTTCCAAAACTCCGAATATAAAGGCGGTTAAAGTCATTCTCCTACAATGGCATATTCCATGTTACACATCTTGTTTCCCATATCAATAGAATCTGTTAATTATTATAGAAAAATAAAAAAAATAACATTTAGAAACTACCGTAAACTGCGTTGAAAGCAAATGCCGCCCCACCCCTATGGTCGACTTCCTGATGGGGCGAGGCAGGTCGTGAGTTAACGGCTGAGCCTGACCTGGCGGACGACTCATGACTCAGCACTTCGGATCAGCTGTTGGCTGATGTAACGGGTAATGGTCTGCAGCCCCCAGCCGCCAGATGTCAGCACCGTCATTAGTGTTGGCCAACCGTGCAGCAAGTTGCAGCGCCGCTGCTGCTGCTGCTGCTGCCCCCTGGATGCGATTGAAACCGCAGTCTATCGTGTGATACATGTGACTCGCTGGCTCGAGGAAAACCCGGCTACGCGATTGTGAAACTAGTACGCGACAGTCTGTCATATTAGCTACTGTCCTGTATGGCCTTAATCATTTATAGCGCATAGCGTAGTGGGTAAATCTCACTCTATCAATTTTTTAGATTAGAAAATAACACATTGGAACATTATTTCTATTAAAAAAAAATACTTATAAACCTTTACTTATACTTTACTAGTTTTAAAAAGAAAAATATATTCTAGGTTGGTCTTATTTTGATATTTGTATTTGATAGGTGTCTTACTAGAGATATTCAAGGTTGCACATTCGACCTGAAACTGATCAATGAGTAGGCCTAAAACATTGCAGCCGATTAAACTTTACATTTACGTGTTATGGAGGAAACTCAAGAGTAAATAACTTAAGATATATATGTTTATCTGAGGTAAATTGTTCTGAATTTAAATTACTTTTAACGCAATGTGTGAGATGGTGTATGATTTATTTTATTTTATTTTATTTTATTTTGTGTCTATCTACGCCAGAGGCATTTTTTAACGTTTTGACGGGGAACGGTCCAAACCCCAGTCTTGTTACTATCTAACATCGACCAGTTGTTACAAAGCAGCATTAATTAATAGCTCAATGACAAATGGCAACTGGGTCCGGAATCGATCCTTTAAAAAGCTACTAACTTTCCTCAGTATCGAACCGGCAACCTTTAAATTCAAAGGCGAGCACTATAACCACTCAGCTACCCAGCCAGTTTTAAAGCGTGAATTTACATTCATACAATCGCAGAAACGAAAGTCTGTATACGGGAGCATTAAACATAAATTTGTTAATATTATAACTTACATTCCCTTCGATATTGTTGAATCTGAATGGTATTATCATTCTATGGGCAAGTTTGATTAAAATAAGAAAAACATTTTTAATAAAAATAGGTATGATTCTAAAATCTAAATTCAGGTTAACAAAAGTTCCATAAAGCATTTTCATGCTTTCCATACTAGAAGCTGCATGTAATCCCCTGCTTTCGGTAGGCCTAAGTTAGTTTAAAACCTAAAATAGTTTTTTACATCCCTAGGGCTGTAAACATTTACATCACTAGTGATGTAAAGTCAGCTGGTTTGTTTGATAGCGTTTTAACTCGTTTTCAGATCTAAACGATTTCACCTGGCCAATACATTTTTGTGTTATTATTTTGAACACACTGCAAAAGCATAAAATTGAAAACATAAAATGGTTTATTTTTATTTATTGGTTAACTGTATTATTTTGTTTTTGTGTTTTTCTCATAGATACAAATAAGAACAACTTTATCACTGACTGAGGTGGTGGAAGAGAATATCACTTGGAGAGGGTCCCCCCCTCCCCCAACTTTAAGGTAATACCGCTGCCACCGCCGTGACGCATGTCTGCTGTCATCATTATTATTGGTTTATCCACTTCATTGTTGTTAGTTTAAATTAATTTATTTTAGCTGAAATAGTTATTATTTTTGCGCCCACTGTATTCCCGTTTGCTTATATTATTTTATCTGCCGAATAAACACCTTACGGTGGTGGGGGTGACAGCACGTTTTCGCAGAACGGTGTTAGCGATCCAGTTGTTTTTATTTATATTGACGGTGTCAGCTTTTATCGTTATTATTGACACACCCACGGGGTTATTGTTTGTTCACATTCTTTTATTGACCGAATTAGCCTACCACCTTACTGTGGTGGAGGTTTCTCGCAGAACGGTGATAGATAACCAGTTGTTATGATTCACATATCCATGGTTTTTCTACGCATGTGGCATTTTTTACGTTTTGATGGGGAACGGTCTAAAACCCGATCTTGATACTTTACGATCCATCGACGACTTTTTGTTAGGTAGCATAAAGAATTACTAGCCCAATGACAAATGGCAACTGGGTAAAGGATAACACTTTTAATAAGCTAATAACTTTAATCATGATGGAACTGGCAACTTTTGAATTGAAAGGCGCGCACTATAACCATTCAGCTACTCAGCCAGTATTATTACACCAGTATAATCCAGCGATTGCATGAGGGAGCAGTACAATTTAATAACCCGTACAGTATGGTGTGAAATAGCGTTCGCACATCGAACAACTTCGCCTCGGTCGCGAAAACACTATCTCGGGTCAGCAGAATCATGGCAACACCCTATTTTCGGCCCTCGGTGTGCATTATAGAAGATGATACAGGAAGGAATAATTGTTTGGGAATATTATCCTTTAAGAGTGGCTAGATGAAGTTTACTGAAAATTTTAATTGGTTCCTACTAAAAACTGAAAGCTGAGGATGTCAGTTATCAAATTAATAGTGTTACTAATAGTAGTTTTCATCACTAGGAGCAAAAGTGGGTCTTTTTGGTGCGCAATCGTGTTTTAAAAACGAGGCGTAGCCGAGTTTTTAAAAACGATTAAGCATCAAAAAGACACTTTTGCTCCGAGTGATGAACAACGTTTTTGATCATAACGCGAAATTAGGATTTTGATCGTTAAAAATATGAACTACACAGTTGTATTTTCGAGGTTATATTTACAAAGTAAGTAATATACAGTGTTTACATTTCTGTTATTTACAAACAATGCTCTTTATAACGTTAGAATTTCAAAATTCTGCTTCTTAACATTAATAAATGAATAATAATATACTTAGCAAACAGCTGACTTTTCAGTCCTAGGACCTAAAACATTCTCCAGATGATTTTTCAGTCCTAGGACAAAAAAGAATCGGTTTTGGTGCTATTGAGGGAACAAAATACCCCCCGTCGCAGCGGACCTGCGTACTCAGCGAATTTCCAAATTAGTAATATTAATTTTGACCACATAAAACTGTAAACTAAATAAAATCACATGCTCATAAATAGGGAAATAAGTGTCTATTCTCCTTATGATAAATATAGGGAGAGTATGCAGGTATGCTGCCTTGGGGAACACTAAAATTAGGTTTTTATCATAAAAAAAATTATTTTGACCATACGACGCCATTTACTAAGTTTCATCAATATCTGTCCATTGGTAAAGAAGTTTGCCTATTCTCCATATGATTAACATGGGAAAAGAGTATGCAGGTTTGCTGCCATGATAAGCACAAAAATCAAGATTTTTTTTACCATAAATGGATGAATCTCAACCAAATGAAGCTGAATTCCAAGTTTCATCGAAAAATATTGGTTAATGAGTGAAACATTAACACATCAAAATTCTCCATAAGATTAACATTGGAGAACCAAAATACAATGTACTGTCTTTAGACTTTTTAATATCTCGGTAACCAATGGAGATAGAGCAAAGCTTCAAAATACTAAATTGTGTGTTTTTTTGAGCAATGGTGAAAATAAAAATTTAAAATTTACATATGAAAAATGCAAAAAACCCAATTTTGGGGTACAAAACCCCCAAAACTACCCCTTCCGGGAGGTCGATATGTCTGGTTTACGAACTCATCCGAATAAACGTAGGATTACACATCTCTACCAAATTTGGTGTCAATCGGACCGTTTTTACGAGAGTTATCGTGCCTAGGGACACATACATATATAAATATATACATATATATAAATTTTAACAACTATTATTTTTTGTCTCTGGGCACCTAAAAACAAAAAAGTCCCGGGCTTAAGAGTCATCTTCACCTTTGGGCTGGTAGTCCATCGTTGCCCAGTCGGCAATGTTAATCATACGGGTTTTAATGCAAAACATGGTATTTGATTCCCCTGTTTCGGACGCCGTTTTTCAACCGATTTTTTTTAAACTTGGTAAGTGTTTAGTTGAATAGTAATATTAGGTCTCTCATACCTCGAAATTTTGAAAAATTAACAAATATTACTCTCTGTGACGTCACAAAGTAACTCGATTTTCCTTAGTAATATTTCAAAATTTAGTAAAATTTTCAAAATTTCGAGGTATGAGGGACCTAATATAACTATTCAACTAAACACTTACCAAGTTTAAAGAAAATCGGTTGGAAAACGGCGTCCGAAACAGGGGAATCAAATACCATGTTTTGCATTAAAACCCGTATGATTAACATTGCCGACTGCGCAACAATGGGCTACTGGCCCAGGGGTGAAGATGACTCTTAAGTCTTACCATGAGACCTACGGTAATAGCTTATTCCCTATGGGAAATTCGCTAATATACCCTATGGGAAATTCGCTAATATTCCCTATGGGAAATTCGCTAATATTCACTATGGGAAATTCGCTAAAACAGGCTGATTTCGTGCAGAATGATAAAAACTACAATTATAACATATGTATGATCGCGTATATCCAAGTATAAATAGGTGTAAGATATATTTTGTTTAAATAACGGGTTCACAACAAAATAATTAAATCAAGTATATAGGTAAATTTGATCGAACGAATTAGCTTCCTCAGGGCTATTTACAGCTACACTATAACTAATATGTTGCATAAATTGTCATTGTCACTGCTCGAGAGTAAAAATGTGATGGTTCATAATCGCGAATCATCAATTTGTCTTTCGTCCCCTATAATAGTTATTTTAAGACAATGTATGTTTAGTTGTGATGTTTTTTATCATGAAAGGTGCACAATTAAACTTTTATTTAAATTGAATGATAAACCGTATGATAAAAAAACATTTTAACAAACTGTTTGAATCTATATTATAATACGAGCAGTGTCTGTGGCGATGTATTGAACCTGGCATGTAGAGTTTGCTTAAACTTCGCATATGAGAGTGTTTTGGTCCAAAAATAAGTTTAGAAACAGTCCTAACCCCAAGAAGAATCGTTTTTGTCTCAAACTTACTTTGAAAATTATAATTTTTTAGCATTGGTCTCATGGGTTGCCATCAAGGCAACGGAATAACAACAAAAGGTAAACAACAACAAAATAATGCTATTTTAGCATTGGTTCTGAAACAGCTGCCACCTGTGAATAGGTATAGTTGGCGTAAACTTCAAAGCCTGAACACTACGAAACTATAACAAAAGTAAGTTACAAACCAACGATTATAGTCTAGTACAAAAAATATTATAAAATTTATTTTGATAAAGAGTTTTATCGTTGTATAGATGCTAGCCCGATGACGTCTTTGCGTTACTTTTGAAATTTAAAGCTTTTTATTTTCTTTTTGGAATAAAATATCCTATTAGTCAATGTTTCAAAACTCTCGACACACAAGTGAACTAAAATTGTAGGAAACAGTCACATACATATAGGAAGGAAATGCATTGGATCATTTTTATGATCAAAAATGTATAACAAAATGTAGTCTGGCTCAACTCTAAAAATATCGGAGACCCATAGTTCGCAGAAGAATTAGAGAGCCATATTGGCAGCGAGCCAAAACCAAATATTTGCATTGTACGTTTCTTTGTAAACCCGTCGAACCAATAGTAACCAGAAGATCAAAACGAGATTCCCCGAAATTCGCGACCGGGGAGTGGTAGTAAACAGCGGTGGTCCGGTCCGAACCCACCCTAGACTCATTTATAATTTTATATATATTAATAAGCTGTTTTTTATATGTTTTTTATGTATGTTTTTGTATAGTTAAGAAAGGCCTACTTCTTCGCAACTACAGAACAAGAGGTAATAATGTAATCTCATCTAACAGTGATTGTTACGTTGCATCTCTTTTGTACCTTGCATCGTGTAGGTACGTACCAATACTGCAAATTAATCAAACGAAAGCTAATTGAATGGTTATTAAGCAATGCTAACAAGTTAACAGAAGAGTAAACTTAGACTTGAGAAATCACTTGAAAGTGATTAGGAAAGAACGATGACCCGTTAGTCCCCAGGCTTTTCCTAATGAACTAAACTAACAGCTATATAGTTTTTGGCTTAGCAGTGGTGTGGATTTATGAAAAATGTTTAAGCTATATATACAGGGTGGTTATAAATTATTGTACACATTTCATGATTGAATCTATCTTCTTATTTCTATAAGGGTTTCGTCTGTTACGTCCCTTTTTCTCTCGACCTACTGAACCGATTTTTAAGATTGAGGTGTCATTTTAAAGCTTAGGATATAGCGCAGTGACGAATCGTAATTAAAAAGGTGTCATTTCGGGCTTCGACCCCCTCGCCTTTGATTTATTTCTAGAGGGCGCTTTAAAATGTTGACCAACTTTTATTGCAAGTTCTTTAAGGTGAATTGTAATTTAACAGCTGATTACCTTCAGATGAATTTTAAAAGCCAGATAGTAAACAAAAATAGAACTCTGTCACTTCATAATCAACATTCACGTACTGTAGGTGAGCTTCACTCATATACAGAATCATAAAATGCGCAATTTGCGCACGGGCCACCTCGTAAATAAATAACCAAGTAACTTAGAAACATGGGAATCGGTTTATGAAATAGTTAAAAAAACTGTTAAACTGTTTAAACAGTTTTAATCGCAATAAAAGAAAAAACTACTGTTACATAATCTTAATAGAAGTAAAATAAACTCTTCCACGAGTTGTGCATGGTTTGCGCGCAGTTTGTAGTCTCAATTCAAAATCGGACCCAGTTTTTCTGAGCACTGCTGGAGTTATGCCTCCAGTAACTCCTCTAACTCTTCTCTTAAGGCCCCCCATACACGTAACGATCGGTCGACGACCGGCGAACCACGACCGATCGCAACAGATTGGTCTCTGAAGCGTGCTATGGCTTCCCCACACACGTAACGATCGGTCGACGGCCGGCGAACCACGACCGATCGGAACGAAGCGTGGTCCTCAACTCGCTGTTGGTATTTTGCAACCAATTTTATAAAGTGTTACATTTATAACAATGTTATAAAAATTGCTACATAAAAAATTCCAACGCATATGGTTGGTGTTATTCTCATGATGAGGTGTTATTCCCTAATACAGGAAGTGGCTCCTAAATAGGAATAGAGCCCGTGGTTATATACAATGGTTTCTAGAAAAATAGTACATTTATGCTTTATTTCCTGCTGAGTGCATAAAAAACCATTTATCTTGAAGAACGAAATTGTAAAAAATAATTTTCTATTACAGCAAGATAAGAAACAAATCAAATGTAACGTATTAAATACTGTTAATAAATTTTATTAACAGTACCTATTTTTCTTTAAACAACATTCTTTGTAAATACTTCATCTGAATTTTTTTAACCTTGATCTTTGCTAGGGATGATTTTAACTGTGATGTCTTCAAGTAAAACTATTCATTTTTCACAAATTGCTATTATACATTTTTTATAAAATACTGATAAAAGGCAGCCAAACATTGTCTAAAAATATAATAAAACTCTAAAAAAGCCGTTTTAATGTGTTTTTTTTTATATAGAAAACATGTGTTTTTATTTTACACCATAAAAATATTTCTAAAAAATTAAGTTTTCACAATTATTTGCACATCTACACAGCTTTCAAACGACCGATAATTAATGAAATTGGTCCTTAGAACTTTGGATTTTTCTGCCTGAAAATTTTAAAAACTGTATTATGTAAGAGTAGATACAGAGATACCATAGTAAGTCTCTATTTTTTATTTTGTGTATTTTGTATATCGAACGCCAATTACGAATTAATATACCTACTTCAATTGCGGCATCAATGGACGTGTAAATGATAGTGGTTATTATCAGTATACAGAGTTGTGTAACCAATTGAAAAACGAAACCATAATATCCGTGATTAAACTCACAATGAGCGAGCTAGCCTACATACGCGGGCTCCACTCGGCCTTCCGCCGTCGACCGATCTGAAGGGTCCCCACACACGCAACGATCGGTCGCACGACGGAGGCTGGTCGGACGTGGTCGGACGACGGACGACTGATGGGATTCTCATCAGTCGTCGTCCGACCAAAATCGTTGTCAATCGGTCGGAAGCGTCCCCATACACGTAACGATCGGTCGCACGACGGATCTGAGAGACCGATCGTTACGTGTATGGGGGGCCTAAGTCCCTCAATGTACTGAGCCTTCCTTGCGAACATTCTGTCCGTGTCTTAAATCATTCCCAGTAGACGTCTAAGGGTGTAATGTCTGGTCAACGTTAAAGCCAAAGAATTAGGCCATTTTATAAATTAACCACTTAATCACTTTTTATGATTACTGAAATTTCTATATATTGTTTTGAAGTTACCCTACTAAACAAACCGCTTTAATTTGCTTTTTAACTAGATAATTCCCATGTTTATATTTTGCTTGTTTATTTATTTATTGAATTTGATAATGTGACCAATAATTTATAACCACACTGTATTATAATTTAAATTAGTTAAAGTAGTTTAAGTAGTTTAAGTAATACTGCAAATATGAATATTATTAACTACTGTTGAATTTGATGCAAAATGTGATTTATTCCGGTGACTTCGTGAGAACAGCAGTAAAACACAACACTCTGTTGAATAAGTATTTGAAAGTGATTGATTTTACAAGGTGTACCTTTGCAGCACAATGCGACACTATAGTCGGATTGGGCTGAGCTTTCAGTGGTTCGAATTCCACGATGGTTCGATCGCATATATTTTGCTATTTCAATAAGATCTCGTTAAACAATGTTTTCCAGTCGACAGCGGTTTTAGTTTGCAATTCATTAAAACTATTACCCAATGTTAATTTTAAGAACAAAACTCGAACTTTCAATGTATTTGAATATATTTACCCGGGCGTGCATCATTTGCGCATCATGCGGAGAGCCAGGTAGAAGGGATGCTTGTTTTGCGCATCGAGCTCCAGGGGGCTCTCAGTTATATGCATCGTTTGTGCACTGCAGAGTGGTGGAAGCGGCATTATTTTTATTTACAAAGTTATTGAAAACTCATGTCCGTGTTCAAATGGTCTTTTGAATGATTAAACGTGTTTGGCATGAGACATATAAGTTTAAAAATTAGCAAAACAATATTAAACAGAACAGAAATAATGACAAATAATCGGACACAACATCACGGAGTTGACCCGTAAATTAACACTTGGATTTAATGTTTACCATTTTTGTAGTTTGTTTCTATTGCAACAGTGAATTTTATGAGTGGTTTTATTCTGAGGAGTTAGTATAGGAGATGCTGCTATCTACAGTTAGAATAGAGGCAAACTTGCCATAGAAACAATTCGTACAAAACATTTCAGCCTGAGCAATTACAGTAATACAATCCTCACCAACCATTGAAAGTAAAAGAAGTAAACACTCGATGTATTACAAAAAAGGTTTATATATTACAAACTTAAATTATTCATAAATGTGCGATACACATGTGTTGCCGTCCAGTGGTATATGTGGGGAACGACTGTTGTCGAATTGTTGTCGACAGGCTGAGGCTACCTGGACGGGAGAGTGCGCAAATGATGCAAGGGGATTAGGCGACCCTTCGAAATATTTTACAGAAGGATTAAAAAGTGCGCAAATGATGAACGACCATTTACCCTTCATAAGTACTAATGCAAAGCTAAGGAGTTAGCCGAATTTTTGTACACCTCAAACGTTCAAATGGTCAAATAAGAGATTAGTTTCTGTGTGTCCCCAATAAACGGCTAAACACCAACGTTACCACGGAAAGGAATACACATACATTTTTCTTTATTATTGGTTTTTGCTGTACAAAATAGAAATTTCGTAATCCATAATGTGCTTGAGGCTAGAAGAGAGTGTTATGAAAATCTATTTTTTCTAAAAAAAATTAATGGGCTTGCGAAATTAATTTTATAAACAAATCTGTATATAGCCTAAAATTCAATAGGCTACTATATTTTATTCACTTTTGCAGCTAAGAAGAAGTAGTAAGTTAAAGTGGCCTACCTAGACAAGCTCGGTAAACATCTCTCTGTCTGCATGGGCAGTTCTCACACATTACATACAAATAAGAGCTAAACAAATCAAAGCCACTCCAGACCTAAGAGTAGACATTTTCTCTAGATCTTATACGAAACACACAGGCATTGATTACGACAAGAGAAAACAAATAATAATGTTCCTCTAATAAAAAATCAAATTTCATATAACCAAAGTACTCACTCTGCAGGGCCCACAGCTCGCCGCGTCTCAACGCTTGCAGGTAGCTGGTCATGTCACTGCGGCACTCCGCACTCACAAGGAGGTCCTGGGTTCGGTTCCACACGGAGGACAAACGTGAAGCACTGTATATGTCCAGCAAATCTTCCAAACTCTCCATCTCCGCAGTTTGATTCTTCACCGGCAGCTTTGTCCTTGAACTCACCATCTTCTGGATCGCCGGAAGTCTGCTCGGCGAAAGATCGTTTTTGGATTCGGTGCCCGACATAATTTGCTCGAATGTTTTTTCACTGTCGGAATCGTCCTGTGTGGATTTTCCTTGAGAACTAGAAAGTTGGGTGTTCCTGAGTTCTCTTTTGGACGATACCGTCGAAGTAGAGGCACTCACTCGCACAGTTATCGGTGAATCGAAATGAATTGTATCTCCAGAAATTTCCAGCGAGGGAATATCGGTCGATTCCAGCGACTCGTCCGTCGTCGCCGCGCGGTCGTCGGGTGCCGCCAGGTCGAGGGTGGAGTTCGTAACGTTGATGCTATGGCATGCCACCGAACTGAGCACCACGAAGTATACAAGCAGGGCCACTGCACGGTTTAGCACGTAGTTCGAACAAATTGCCATCTTCTAAAGTATAAAATCGTTTAAAAGGAACAAATATTTTTCAGTGTTACAGACGTAATGAACAATTGGAACCTTTCACAAAGGTAAACTAAAATTACAAAAATCAGTCCCCATTGTTTACCAAAATGTATAAAAATGTTAATAGAATAAATTGACAGTCAATAAATTGTAAACGCTCATACTTGCCAAAAGGAAAATGTTTAAGTGTACCAGAGAAAATATTTTTCCGCGAATTTTGCCCTTAAATTTTCGGAGTGATGCGCTCGCACACCGATAACGAAAGTAATCTGACTGCTGAACAATACGAATAGGTCCGGCGAGTTGGAGGGGGAGGGCCTTTCTCCTCACTCTCCTGCCCCCTCCCCCAACATCGCTCTGTCTCTGTCGCACTCGCAGAGTTATCCAATACCTATCTGGTCCTGTCATAAAGGACCTGCTACACCACGGTCTTGCTTAATCCGTTACATATCTTGGTCTACTTTCGTCCAGTTGGCCCACATATAAACAACAATGGTGACTGCTTCCTGTTTTGATTCGGCTGCTGATCCCAGCATATAAGGATAAGGAAAACCTTTGCAGAAATCGAATGTACGTAACAGCTTAAACGTTTTATGTAATCAATTATGGAGCTTTGAGCCATCCTTTATTTTTGTTTTCATATGGTATACTGTTACTTAATGAATGGTTAGGGGTCCTATATCTTTAAGTGACCTTAACTGGTATCATAAGACTGCAGGACGATTCGAAGTTGGTGGCATTACTCAACATGAATGTTCAGAAAAGGTTCCAAACACTATTATACATCATATGGAATATTTAATAAGAGTGTTGTATTTTTTGAGTGTTGTAAACGTTTGTTTTTTATTTCTGACTAGCTGTTGCCCGTCACGGCTTCGACCGTGATTGAATTTATTCTATAGGTAATAAAAACTTTTTAAAGAGCAAAGAAATCTATTTTTTTAAGAATGGCATTGAAACAATGAAGTAGTGTGAGTGGAGCTCTGAAGGAATTTCGCAAAACCTATTCTTGGTGAGAAAAGGTATCTTAAATAGAAATGGTTCTGACAACCTATGAGCAAATAGGAACGACCATGTCAAATTTCAACCCCGTAGGCTCTACAGTCATATTGAAGTCATGTGGGGCGGAGCCCTAAAGAACATAAAACACTAAATTTGCAAAACTGTTTTTTAGTGAATACCTATTAGCAAAACGGAACGTTTACGTTAAATTTTAACCCGTAGAATCTAAGTTTTGAGAATTTGTGAGGAGGATCTCTAAGAGAAATTTGCAAAATTGTTTCTTATTGATCACCTATGAGCAAAGAGGAACGTCCATGTCAAATTTAGAAAACTTTGGCCATTGATTAATTTTGAAGTCAGGTGGGGTGGAGCCCTAAAGAACTTCAAAAACTATATTTACAAAACCATTTCGTAGTGAGCACCTGTTAGCAAAACGGAACATCCACGTTAAATCTATACTCCCTAGAATCTATGGTAATCTTGAGGTTCTATGGGGTGGAGCCCAAAAGGAAATTCGCAAAATTATTTCTTATGAGCAAAGAGGAACGTCCGATTCAAATTTAAACCCCGGAGGCAAAAAAGTAGTTTTGAAGTCCTGTGTGGCGGAGCTCTAAAGAACTTCGGAAACTATATTTGCAAAACCGTTTCCTATGGAGCATCCATGAGCAAAAAGAAACGTCCATGTCAAACATCGCCCCGGAGGCCCAAAAGTTGTTTTGAAGTCCTGTGGGGCGGAGCCCTAAAGAACATCGAAAACTATATTTGCGAAACCGTTTCCTATGGAGCACCCATGAGCAAAAAAAACGTCCATGTCAAACATCGACCCCGGAGGCCCTAAAGTAATTTCGAAGTCCTGTGGGGCGGAGCCCTAAGGAACTTCGAAAACTGTATTTGCAAAATTGTTTCTTATTGAGCACCCATGAGCAAAGAGGAACGTCCATGTCAAATATTGACCCCGGATTCCATAAAGTAATTTTGAAGTCCTGTGGGGCAGAGCCCTAAAGAACTTCGAAAACTATATTTGCAAAACCATTTCCTAGGGAGCACCCATGAGCAAGGGGAAACGGCCATGTAAAATATCGACCCCGGAGGCCCTAAAGTAATTTTGAAGTCCAGTGGGGCGGAGCCCTAAAGAACTTCGAAAACTATATTTGCAAAACCGTTTCTTAGGGAGCACCCATGAGCAAAAATAAACGTTCATGTCAATTTTCAACCCCGGAGGCCCTAAAGTACTTCAAAATCTATGTTTGCAAAACAGTTTCTTAATAAATATCCATAAACAAAGAGAATCGTCCATGTCAAATTTCAACACGAAGGCTATACAGTAGTTGTGAGCTTGTTTGGGGCAGAGCCTTAAAGGGGTTGTTTAAAGCAATTTTTTTTAGCACTTAAGAAAAAAGAGATCACTCCAAAATTCAACAGTGAAGGTTTCCTACTTTGTAGGGTATTTAAAATTGCGGATAACGTTATATATTGAAATTTTGAAGGTGTGTGGGGTGAAGCCCTGAAGTAATTTTGTTAAATCATTTCTTAGTGAGCACCTAAGAGGCAAGACGAACCTGTGTTTAAAGTTTCAAGTAAATACGTTTGGTAGTTCCTGAGATTTCATGATGAGTCAGTCAGTAATCACTCCCCGTCAGGTTTAGCTTGGATGCTAAGCTCACTCGCCGCAACTATCCTCTTTTTTTATTACCAATCTTCCCTCAATAATTTGAATGAGAATGTAAACAGCTGTTCACAAAATTAATATTCCTTAATGTAATCATATGTTCCAATGCAAAAATGTTGCTTCCATAAGAATAACATGGTAACTTTGAAGACTTGTGGGGCGGAGCCCTGGAGGAATTTTGCAAAATCGTTTCTTAGTGAGCACCTAGGAGGCAAGACGAACCTATTTTCAAAGTTTCAAGTAAATCCGTTCGGTAGTTCCTGAGATTTCGTGATGAGTCAGTGAGTGGGATTTCGCTTTTATATATATAGATTAAAACAGCACGTATCAAGCTAATAAAAAAGTGTTTAATATTTAATAACCAGTTATAAATAAACGGTATCAGATAACTGACACATACTTTCTCCCAACAATATAAAAACATGTGTTGAAAGCTTTAAACATTAATGTCTAGATGACTCTGTCGGATAGCTACCAGCTGAGCAGCGCGAGCTTGACCCTACGCGCATCTGTGACTTTTAACAACGTACTGCGTTTACCGCTAAACGAAAAATTGTATTTTCTCCTCAACCACTTGACGTAGAGCAATAATTTAAAGTACTCTAAATTATATACTCCCGAATGTGTAACTGACTCATCGGGGTATCAGAAATTCGTGAAGTGTCGGTAAGGCAGATCGGTACAGTAGATCACATACTGTAGTTAAATTTGTTCAATAATATAAGTCCGAGAACTAAACCTGTAATGTGATCTACTGTACTGCATTACCCCTTAATCTAAGTTGCATCCCAATGGTTATAGATTTAAGAGAGGGACCATGGTCAATGAAATGTGCGCTTGTTAACAAGACTTGTAACAAGATCTTTCACTTCTTATTATATTAGGGTGCGAAATTCAGCTTGCACTTTAAAATGGAATTGAGTGAAGGATCTGCCTATGGCCAATTTTCTTCCATTTGGCTAGCAATGTTGTGACATTTTTAATATTGACGTTTACTTCAAATTCTACACGTTCAAATTAATCCTTACAATAATTATTTCAAATTTTACCCCCTCAAATAATATAGGTTGATATATTTATAGGAATAAAATTAATTTGTATCGTTTCTTGTTTAGCTCTCCCAAGGCAAACTTATCAAAAGCACATTAAATTACTGAAATTTAGGTTATTTTGAAAACAAAAAAACTCGACATATTGCTGTGTCTTCCTCCGTAAATCGCCAAGATATACTTGTGTAATGTCATGTAGGAGTTATATAGTTTTTTTTTCTTTTTTAGATTTATCAACCACGTATTCTTTCACTAAATGTAAATTTATTTTAGTTCTTCTGCTCTAGCGGCAAAAACGGTTGGGCCTATAAAATATTTGAGACGATCTTTTACTACAACTTTGTTTCAAATATGCCAAACTTGATACACAGAGCTTGAAGTAGGGAATTTTTTCGGAATTTCAAGTTTTTTTATTGTTTTTGTTTATTATTGTTTTTTAAAAACATTTTGTTTAATTTTACTGCATTTAGCTGAATTTTGCGTGTTGCTTCCCCATAAGCTTTAACTTTAAGCTTTAACTTAGCTTGACAGTAATATTTAAAGGAAATTCACTGTATTTAGAAGTGTAACAGTGCTAAAAAATTGAACTCGTAAATAATAATTCATAATTAATGCCAGTTTATCATGTTTTGTTGGTCCTAAACCCTCCAGTACGTTTTTTAACGTTTACTTATCTATTTATGTGGGGGGTTTAGCGTAATTTTATAATAACTACAGTCATGTTTTTTAGATCTTTCGAAATTGCGCATGCACATATCTTGGTCATCACCGATATAAATAAAAGTCTCAAACATAAAAAAAAATTGTGATGAATGCCAAAATTATGTCTTTATTTGCCTACTAGGCGGAACTGATTGTTTTATAATTGTTTGTTACTTACTGACCCAAAACTTTGGTCTCCGACTATTTGAGGTATATCTGCAATGTTTAATTAATACTTGCAATACTTTATTCAGTAACTACAGTAATATTGTATTAAGAAGCTTGAGGTTTTGTATTAACTTTGCTTGAAAGGAAAGCTACTAGATTTAAAAGTTTAAAACATTGAACAGAGCTTGAAGTACGGAAATTATTCCTAATTTCAAGGTTTTTATTGTTTTATAGTTCTACTGCAAAACACTCCATTAACTTAGCCGTAAGTAGCTGAATATTTGCATTTTGCTTCACCATAAGCTTGAAGTTTTGTATTAACTTATAGCTTGACAGTGATATTAAAAGAAATTCACTATATTTAAATGTTTAACACTCTTAAAAATTTGAACTTAAATATTATAATTAATGTCATCTAATATTATGTGTTTTTTATCTTACCTGTTGAATATAAACGGATTTCTCTGTTACTTTGTGAATTGGGGGGGGGGGGGGGGAAATACCCTTAAAAATCAAAAATTCAAAAAAATGAAAAAACGCCTGGAATTATTGTGGATTTGGACCTATATACCAAATTTCATTAAAATCGGACCATTAGGGCATTCTCTAGCTCTGTTTACATCCTGACACACACACACACACACACACACACAGACACACAGACATCATTCCGAAAACCACTTTTTTGGACTCAGGGGGAACCATAATGGATAAATCCACCAACAACTCAAATTCGAAAATTTTGACGAAAACAATACTTTCTCCATATACTATGGGTATAGGGGGAGAAAGTAAAAATATGTCGAGTATTTAGTTTTAAGATGGAGTCAGTATATTACAACTGTTAAATAATATTTACTGTAACATGTTTTGTTAATCCTCTAAACACACAACACCTTAGCACCTTTTGAGGTTGTGATTGCAGCAAATTGTCCGAAACTCAAACATTTTTAAATTTATGTTTAATATATTATACAATAAAAATACACTTTTTTCAAGACTTTCCTATCCCCTGTTAAAAGTCTTTTAGGAAAAATCGTACACCTTTGATCATACCATGCAACATTTGGAGATCGGGGCTTATTATAAAGTTTAGTCATCATGCGATCCTTTTACACTCGCTAGAGCGCAATACCACTGACGACAAAGTGTTTTTTAAGAAACACATTTTTAACCAATATTTAAGATGTAAGAATTGGTAGCCTACTGATGTTTCTAGAAATTCAGAAATCTGCGGAGTTCTTTTAATTTATTTCGCTTTCATTGCGGCTTGACTAACACAAATTAAAAACAACATTAAAATATAGTACACCTGCTTTTCTCTCTTCCTTCCTCTCTATTTCCGTGAATTTTGAATGATTTGATCTCCACGAACTCACTCAACTGGTTATTTCAATCTGATTAGGCTGAGACAACAGAGGTTTCAGTTTCTTCCTCGATTGTATCTGTCTGGATCACGAAGCGGCGAAGAAGAGTGGGAAGGAAAGTGAGGAAGTGAGACAAGTAGAGATGGGAGGAACTGTTACGCAATGTTGGTAACCTGTTCCACGAACTGCGCGCTTGAGGTAGAAAGCAGTAACCCCACTGACACGGTCCTCTAGTTCATGGTCTGGCTGCCGCACAGTCGCCGGCCGCTACGCTGCAACGCAACGTCCCCATTTGCAAATTGATGTTTTCTTTGGTACTTCAGACTGATGAAGAAGTGCGCCCGCAATGAGTTCCACACAGTTTGTAGTTTAAATTTGAAAATTGATTAAAATTTTTAAAGTTAGTTTTAGACAAAACAATATTTTCCTGGGGTTAAGGCTGTTTATACAATTTTTGGATCAAAACACTCTTAAATGAAAAATAAATATACCAGCTAGATCCCTAATCATGGAAAATTCATCGTCACAGACACTTGTATCACATGATACTAAAAGCCTCCACCTTACAAATAATTAAAAAGGCTCAAAGAGATAAGGTTGTATTTTTAACTTTTTTTAATGATACCGCCTCATGAATATAGGGATGAATATAGGTATATTTAGTTTTAGGGCTCTTTACCCATAATAGTATTTAATTAACATAAACCTTCGCTCAAGGCGACATTCGTCAACCCGCTCGTTAAAGTCTCCCGGATATAAATGTTGAGCCGTTTTAGTTAATGTCTTTAAATGTTGTGGATGGAATTTTCTAGTTTTATAATAATTCTCCTGTTAATTACATACTTCAAATTTGATAAAGCGATCAATCAGAGAACCATATCATAATCCGACTCGCTTATGATGCTGGGATTCAGCACTAAGAACCTCCCAAAGATAAACGTTATAGCCCACATTTTATAGCCAATTCTACATGCCACAAGTAATAATGTTTAGTAAATATCTCGTTATTTTGGCGCAGTGCACACTTACATCCAATTAATTGTAATCCATAATAATTTGAAAGGGATGCGATTAACAAGCAAGTGCCCAAATATTTAGCCTACGAATTATATACATTCTTTGTGCTTCCAATTTGTTATGGAATGCAATATACTGTAGTTAATCATAGGGCATGAGGTGAGACTTTTCATACGAGGTCGTACGAGTTCAAAAATTGTGTTACTAACAGTATACATTCATCACAATGCTAAATTAATTAAACTAAGTAAAAATAAATGTTTTTAATTTTAACTTGTTTACCTTGCTCACAAATATCCAATCCATCTTGTGGTCGCTATTAAAACAATCAGCATGTCATTTGTTTGATGGTTGTAGTTTTAAGATTGACTATGTACACTAACGAGAATAGACCTCTCATCCAATGCATTTAGTTTGAGGCAAAATTTTGGAAGTTTCGAGTACGCGGCGCCAGAGTACCTTCCATCGATGTTGTTATTATTCAGCTGGATTTACAGTGCTGCAATGACACCTTACCAAAACATAAACAAAACTCTCAGTTATAAAGTGTTTCATCCTTGGTTGAGAACGAGTGGAATAGTAGTTTTCATCACTAGGAGCAAAAGTGGGTCTTTTTGGTGCGCAATCGTGTTTTAAAAACGAGGCGCAGCCGAGTTTTTAAAAACGATTAAGCATCAAAAAGACACTTTTGCTCTGAGTGATGAACAACGTTTTTTATCATAATGCAAAATTAGACTTTTGATCGTTAAAAATATTAACTATTAAGTTGTATTTTCGAGGTTATATTTACAAAGTAGTAATATGCAGTGTTTACATTTCTGTTATTTACAAACAATGATCTTTATAACGTTTGAATTTCAAAATTCTGCTCCTCAACATTAATAAATCAATAATAATATACTTAGCAAACAGATGACTTTTCAGTACTAGGACCTAAAAAATTCTCCAGATGATTTTTCAGTCCTAGGACAGAAAAGAATCGGTTTTGGTACTATTGAGAGAACAAAAAACAGGCTGATTTTGTGCAGAATGATAAAAATACTGATTTATCTATCATATATCACTTGTACTTCATGTACGCCACCGAAGATTGCACCACCGACAATAGGTTTCAAACGCGCCTATGCTATGAGAAGTCTATTCACGTTAGTGTATATAGTTAAAAGTTTTACCATATTTTTAATACGAACTACAAAACTACATTAACTGAAAATCAGTGAATCTTTAGTCCTGGAACGGTTGTGTTGAAAAATTCGGAGGTGGTATTTTTCGAATAGTATGACGAAAAACATGTTTTTCTTTACAAGCTGAAACCATGGAGGACTAAGTGGAGATGTAATGTATCTATTTAACACCCATAAATCCCCAATTTAACACCCGGATGACATTACTCTAATGGGCCAGCTGATTTCCGCCCTGACAGCCCGCAGCGCAGCGTCGTGGATCTGCCTCGAACCTGTAGATTACAAGGCCATTAGTGTATATTTTGTGTCGCTATCGTGCAGGTCGTACACCTGAGGAGTTTTCCTCGATCACGTCCCCAGATGACGTCACGTCACACCGGCCGCTGCAGTTCGCTGAGGAGATTGCCGTCACCGTCACCGTACTAACTGCGGTAACACGTCATTAACCCTCCTCGCGAGCCCGTGCAGGTCGTACACCTGAGGAGTTTTCCTCGATCACGTCTCCAGATGACGTCACGTCACACCGACCGCTGCAGTTCGCTGAGGAGATTGCCGTCACCGTCACCGTACTAACTGAGGGGCTAACACGTCATTAACCCTCCTCGCGAGCCCGTGCAGGTCGTACACCTGAGGAGTTTTCCTCGATCACGTCTCCAGATGACGTCACGTCACACCGACCGCTGCAGTTCGCTGAGGAGATTGCCGTCACCGTCACCGTACTAACTGAGGGGCTAACACGTCATTAACCCTCCTCGCGAGCCCGTGCAGGTCGTACACCTGAGGAGTTTTCCTCGATCACGTCTCCAGATGACGTCACGTCACACCGGTCGCTGCAGTTCGCTGAGAGATTGCCGTCACCGTCACCGTACTAACTGAGGGGCTAACACGTCATTAATCCTCCTCGCGTGCCCGTGCAGGTCGTACACCTGAGGAGTTTTCCTCGATCAAGTCTCCAGATGACGTCACGTCACACCGACCGCTGCAGTTCGCTGAGAGATTGCCGTCACCGTAAACGTACTAACTGCGGGGCTAACACGTCATTAACCCTCCTCGCGAGCCCGTGCAGGTCGTACACCTGAGGAGTTTTCCTCGATCACGTCCCCAGATGACGTCACGTCACACCGGCCGCTGCAGTTCGCTGAGGAGATTGCCGTCACCGTAACCGTACTAACTGAGGGGCTAACACGTCATTAACCCTCCTCGCGAGCCCGTGCAGGTCGTACACCTGAGGAGTTTTCCTCGATCACGTCCCCAGATGACGTCACGTCACACCGGCCGCTGCAGTTCGCTGAGGAGATTGACGTCACCGTAACCGTACTAACTGAGGGGCTAACACGTCATTAACCCTCCTCGCGAGCCCGTGCAGGTCGTACACCTGAGGAGTTTCCTGTATCACGTCCCCAGATGACGTCACGTCACACCGGCCGCTGCAGTTCGCTGAGGAGATTGCCGTCACCGTAACCGTACTAACTGAGGGGCTAACACGTCATTAACCCTCCTCGCGAGCCCGTGCAGGTCGTACACCTGAGGAGTTTTCCTCGATCACGTCCCCAGATGACGTCACGTCACACCGGCCGCTGCAGTTCGCTGAGGAGATTGCCGTCACCGTAACCGTACTAACTGAGGGGCTAACACGTCATTAACCCTCCTCGCGAGCCCATGCAGGTCGTACACCTGAGGAGTTTTCCTCGATCACGTCCCCAGATGACGTCACGTCACACCGGCCGCTGCAGTTCGCTGAGGAGATTGCAGTCACCGTAACCGTACTAACTGAGGGGCTAACACGTCATTACCCTCCTCGCGAGCCCGTGCAGGTCGTACACCTGAGGAGTTTTCCTCGATCACGTCCCCAGATGACGTCACGTCACACCGGCCGCTGCAGTTCGCTGAGGAGATTGCCGTCACCGTAACCGTACTAACTGAGGGGCTAACACGTCATTAACCCTCCTCGCGAGCCCGTGCAGGTCGTACACCTGAGGAGTTTCCTGTATCACGTCCCCAGATGACGTCACGTCACACCGGTCGCTGCAGTTCGCTGAGAGATTGCCGTCACCATAACCGTACTAACTGCGGGGCTAACACGTCATTAACCCTTCTCGCGGGCCGTGTCTTTTTATGGCACATTAAATCGCGTAGCGTTCTAACTGTTCATGTTATATCACAGAGACATTAACCTGGAGTTGCGCTCGTTTTACGTGTGTAATATGGCTTGACGTAAATGAAAAAATGATGCTTGACTGGTGTACCATATCTTCACACAATCTGTTTCAGCATTAATACTATTGAAATTTTTTTCTTTAACTTATTTTTCAACTAAAATTACATAGTTGCTAGACGATTTGTTAGATGATAAGCTATAGTCTCCACATTTTATTATTATTTTGTTTGTGGTTTATCGACACAATTAAAGCTTAATTTTAAACATCATAACATCTATTTTATAAATATTCATAGTCGTAAAAATTGTCAATAAGCACCTACTGATAACGTAAGCATCTAGACTTAGACAAAAGCTTGCATCCCGATTAGAAATATTTTAAAGTGAATGTTTAACGTGTGTTTGGTAAACTTAGTGCAACTAGTTACAGCTCTATTACGGCCAATAATTAACTTTTTTTGTCCTGGCTCTGGTAGGCCTACTTCCTGTCACTGCAGAGGTGTAAACACCAGTTTCGAAACTTGGGCCGGTAGTTGTCAATCCTACGACGCCAGGGGGCATAGTGCTTGACTGCGTAACATCTGTGAGCGCGTAAACCAACAGCTGATTTCACACCACATCCATAAACGTGTCGTTTGATGACGAAGAACGCACTTGTGAAATGTGGAGCACAGTATCGACATACTTTAATTTTTTTGTGGTCAAAAAAAGTATGTAAACGTTCATTGAAGTATAAGATATAGGCTATACGTTTGTTTAGTTTCCATATCTTTAGAATTTGTTTATAGGTTCATAGTATATAGGTTTATTTCTAATTAATTACAAAAAGTTAGTCACGAGTTAAACATAATCTCTGGAAATTCGTGGATTATTGGTATCCATTACAGGGAGTATGAAATATTGAATGGCTATGCGAGGTTGCCTCCTTACATCATCAGTTGCCCTCCATTGTGCAACTATTAATGGTCCGATTTGAAGTAATCTAAAACAAATAAATATTACTTTTATTTTCACTAGCTATACACCCATATTTCGCAATAGAAAGTTGAATGGTGATTACTCAAATGTTACTGCGTTTCGAAATGTTAAATGTTACGAATCAAGGATGAGCTCGCGCTAGTTTCGCTGACTCACCCCTGGGATTGGCTGGTTTAAAACGCTTTGCTCAACACCCGCTTTCAGTCTTCCAAAGTAACAAATCAAATTAAGCAAGTCGCTGTGACATACAACAACGCCAGTAAATAAAATTTGCGAAAGTACGAATTGTAAAGTAATTAATTAATCAATCAATTTTGCATTTCTCTATTACTAGGCCTACACTCTTGGTTGAAGCATCCATTACCAATGAAAAAGTGCACCTAATCCAGAAGCTGATAAACACTTTGGTGAGGTTGGTCAACAATCATCGTATAGAAGAGCACGTGTTCGCTTTTCATGGTGTTGATATTCTCCTGCCTCTAGGATTCGCAAAATGCAAACTTTCAATCTCGTCCACCATCAGGTATTGGCTCAACAGGAGCCGCAATACCTATTCGAAGGCTTGTTACAAGAAGACAGGACAGGCGACACTCGACAAGAGAAAACCGCTTCCTTTTTCAAAAGTTATGTTTAAAATCGGTGGGAAAAGCTATTTATATTTTGGACAAAATGTTCAATGACCTCTCCAGTGATTTTAGCAGATCCAACTTTAAGAGGAAATGCAGATAAATTTTAGTCTTTGAATCTTTATACTTATGTGAACAATTTAGAATTTTGTTACGTTGTAAAACGTCACAGATGCGTGCGTAGAGTCAAACTCGTTCTGGAGCCATCAAGACATTGTTGTTTGGAGACTTTAAGACATTGTTGTTTGGAGACTTTAACACCTTTTTTTTTATATTGTTGGGAGAAAGTATGTGTCAGTTATCTAATACAGTTTATTACATGGGTAATAATATTCTGTAAAGCAGACTTTGTTCTAAGAAGGCAGATGTGAATAAAGACATTTACTAGTAAAGAGGTCTAACATGTTAGTGCTTGGTGGCTGGCTTAGAAAATATATAAATATTAATTAAGAAGCCTAATTAATTTTATTTTCCAACTTCGGTGGAGCAGTGATGAAAATAAAATACCATAAAGGTCATCAGTCTCCACCACAATCTCAAGGCACAGAGGCTCCTAAAGATCTAGGTCGTATAGTCTAAGTAACGGAGAAACCCATTTATCTAGGTAAAACACAATAATATTTGATACATTTCATAATATTAAGTGACTTGGAAGAAATTCATTCTTGAAATGACAAAAAACAAGCTTTAACTAAGAATACTAACCTGAAATACCCCCCCGTCGCAGCAGACCTGCGTACTCAGCGAATTTCCAAATTAGTAATATTAATTTTGACCAGTTAAACTTGTTAACAAAATTTCATCACGTGCTCATAAATAGGGAAATAAATGTCTATTCTCCTTATGAAAAATATAGGGAAAGAGTATGCAGGTAACCTGCCATTGGGGACACTCAAAGTAGGTTTTTAGCATAGAAATTTATTTTGACCATATAAAGCCATATGGTAAGTTTCATAAATATCTGTCCATAAATAAAAGAGTTTGCCTATTCTCCATATGATTAACATGGGAAAAGAGTATGCAGGTTTGCTGCCATGATAAGTACAAATACCCCCCGTCGCAGCAGACCTGCGTACTCAGCGAATTTCCAAATTAGTAATATTAATTTTGACAAGATAAACCTGTAAACTAAATGTGATCACACGCTCATAAATAAGGAAATAAATGTCTATTGTCCTTATGATAAATATAGGGAATGAGTATGCAGGTATGCTGCCATGGGGAACACCAAAAGTAGGTTTTTAGCATAAACAATTTTTATTTTGACCATATGAAGCCATATACTAAGTTTCATCAATATCTGTCCATAAATAAAGAAGTTTGCCTATTCTCCATATGATTAACATGGGAAAAGAGTATGCAGGTTTGCTGCCATGATAAGCACAAAAACCAAGATTTTTTACCATAAATGGATGAATCTCAACCAAATGAAGCTGATTACCAAGTTTCATCCAAAAATATTGGTTAATAAGTGAAATATTAACACATTCTTATTCTCCATAAGCTTAACATTGGAGCCCCAAAATACAATGTACTGTCTTTAGACTTTTTAATATCTCGGTAACCAATGGAGATAGAGCAAAACTTCAAAATACTAAATTGTGTGTTTTTTTGAGCTAAATCCAATGGTTAAAATAAAAATTTAAAATTTTTAATAATTACATATGAAAAATGCAAAAAACCCATTTTTGGGGTACAAAACCCCCCAAAACTACCCCTTCCGATAGGTCGATATGTCTGGTTTACGAACTCATCCGAATAAACGTAGGATTGCACATTTCTACCAAATTTGGTGTCGATCGGACCATTTTTACGAGAGTTATCGTGTCTAGGGACACATATATATATATATATATATATATATATATATACATATATACATATATATATATATATAAAAATTTTAATGACTATTATTTTTGGTCTCTGGGCACCTCAAAACGAAAAAGTAACATGGTCCCGGGCTTAGGTCTTACCATGAGACCTACGGTAATAGCTTATTCCCTATGGGAAATTCGCTAAAACCAAGATTTTTTACCTTAAATGGATGAATCTCAACCAAATGAAGCTAAATACCAAGTTTCATTCAAAAATATTGGTTAATAAGTGAAATATTAACACATTCTTATTCTCCATAAGCTTAACATTGGAGCCCCAAAATACAATGTACTGTCTTTAGACTTTTTAATATCTCGGTAACCAATGGAGATAGAGCAAAACTTCAAAATACTAAATTGTGTGTTTTTTTGAGCTAAATCCAATGGTTAAAATAAAAATTTAAAATTTTTAATAATTACATATGAAAAATGCAAAAAACCCATTTTTGGGGTACAAAACCCCCCAAAACTACCCCTTCCGATAGGTCGATATGTCTGGTTTACGAACTCATCCGAATAAACGTAGGATTACACATTTCTACCAAATTTGGTGTCGATCGGACCATTTTTACGAGAGTTATCGTGTCTAGGGACACATATATATATATATATATATATATATATATATATATATATATATATATACATATATACATATATATATATATATATATATATATATATATATATAAAAATTTTAATGACTATTATTTTTGGTCTCTGGGCACCTCAAAACGAAAAAGTAACATGGTCCCGGGCTTAGGTCTTACCATGAGACCTACGGTAATAGCTTATTCCCTATGGGAAATTCGCTAAAACCAAGATTTTTTACCTTAAATGGATGAATCTCAACCAAATGAAGCTAAATACCAAGTTTCATTCAAAAATATTGGTTAATAAGTGAAATATTAACACATCCTTATTCTCCATAAGATTAACATTGGAGCCCCAAAAGACAATGTACTGTCTTTAGACTTTGTAATATCTCGGTAACCAATGGAGATAGAGCAAAGCTTCAAAATACTAAATTGTGTGTTTTTTTGAGCTAAATCCAATGGTCAAAATATAAATTTAAAAATTTTAAAATTTACATATGAAAAATGCAAAAAATCCATTTTTGGGGTACAAAACCCCCCAAAACTACCCCTTCCGGTAGGTCGATATGTCTGGTTTTCGAACTCATCCGAATAAACGTAGGATTACACATCTCTCCCAAATTTGGTGTCGATCGGACCATTTTTACGAGAGTTATCGTGTCTAGGGACACATATATACATATATATAAGTAGATAGTATCATGTTACTTCTAGGACACTTTTGGAGACAATCAAAAATCAAACAAATTTCACAGTTTTTTAATATAATTATGCAATATTTTTGCCATTTTTTGGCCAATTTTCAGCTTTTGTCAAATTGTCATAAAAAATATGCAATTTTAATGAAATTTTTAACAAATATGCCTAAAATTTTCTACAAAATAAAATTTTTTTAAAAACAAGTAAAATTATCACATTTTATAAGTATTTTTTCAATAAAATTAATAGTCGACTTTTCATAAGGTAATTTAAAATTTTAGTAGTATTTTTTCAATAAATTTGACTAAAATAGTAATAATTCATTCTAATTAATTTCAGTAATATCATTTTTGATTATATTATATTCAAGTAATTTTTCAGATACAATAATAATATAACAATTTGTTTTACTAGTAGCTAGGACTATATCATAATCAAAATCTGCATTAATAATAATATCATTTTTTGAACTTGAAATATTTGTTGGATTTTTTGTAGTATCAATTACATAAATTGGTCTATTATCTAGAAATTCTGTTGGACTATAATACATTTTACTACTAATATAATAAACTTTTTTGTAATCTTGATACATTTCATACATAATTCTAAATTTTTCATTGTTTATATCAAAATTTTCCAATTCATCAGGGTAATAATGACCATTTAGTTTTACTCTTATATTTTTTACATACATACTATCAAATTTAGAAGTATCAAATAACTGATCATTTGTTCTTGATTTTTGAAATCCAATTATAATAAATTTTGGATTATAAATATTTCTATAGATATTTGTTATATCAAAACTTAAATTCTTTCCTGTAATATTTTTTTGTTCAATGCATTGCCAATGATTAAAATGAAAATTTACTTTTTCAAATGTGCTTAGTTCATTAATTAATTGAATTTTACTTGTTGTTTTGTATTCAATTATAGGAACTCTAATAAAAAATTCATCAATTGTTATTTTACCTTCAGTTGGTAATGTAGCATTATCATAAGATCCATCAGCCTTTTTAGTTTTCCATCTAAAAATTGCATCATTATCTTCTGATCTAATAAATGTTATATTAAAACCTCCTTTGTATATTGGAATATTTACATTTTCAAAAAATCCTAATCCAAAATGAGATAAATTACCAATTGCTTCAAATTTATTTTTAAAATTTGATTCAAAACCATTATTTATCTGATTTATTTCTGATTTTGAATAAGTTATAGTACCTTTAATTGTACTTAATAGACCAGGATATTCAATTTCATCAATCAATTTATTATGTTTTCTAACTTCAATTTTTGAAAATAAAAATGGAACAAAATTATCAATTAATTTTATATTAGCACCATTATCATATGCATTTCCATCAGATTTAGTCAATTTACCAGATATATAAAATTGAAATTTAGAAGTACAAAATCCATCTCCAAAATCTATATTAAATTCAGTTTTTTTATTAGGTTCATTTAAATGTAATTTAGATAATGGATAGAAATTTTTGTATTCAGTTCTTTCAATATCATTTACATATTTTTTGTAATCAGCCATTTATTAAGGATAAATTTTTTAAATCAAAAGCTTTTTTAAAACAAGTAATATTTTTATAATTTTATGATGTCAAATTTTATAATTTTTATGTATCAATTTCATTTTTACTTTTAAAATATTCAATTTCAGTAGCATGATCAAGTATAAATTTTGCTGATATTTTTTGATGTTCTAAAATTAATTCCCAATTTAATGTAAATGCATAATCATGAATGAAATATTCAGTTAAATCTTGATATTTACAAATCAAATCAATATAATCTTTTAATTGATAAATTATGAATTCAGTAATAAAATCTATAGTTAAATTTTGATGTTTGATTTTTCAGAAATATCATCCCAATCATCTTTGTTTAATTGATTTTGGTTTCTGATAATGAATAAATCAAATGAACTGTATAGAGCCATTTATTAGGGAGAAAATTTTGTAAAACAACTTTTCTTTGAATTACAAATACAACATTTTGATTTAATTACATTTATATTTTTCAATTTTATTATCTGAATATCTTTAGAATTAGTTTTTTGTTTACATTTAAGACAATAAATCAACTCCATTTATATAAAATAATTATTGTAATTTATCTATATCATCTTTAATTAGTATTATTTCAGCATTTAATTCTTTTATGGATTCATTGACTCCATCAAATAGAAATTTTAGTTCTTTTTCTAATTTTTGTTCTAAATTTTCAACATATTTTCCAATATTAATTAAAAAGTCTGTAATTTTATTTAAATCCTTTTTAGTTTCTGAATGATCATTACCAATTTTAATAATTGAATCTAAAACTTCATCTAATTCTGATTTTATTACAACATCATATTTATTTATACTTGGTTTAACATTAACAATTCTTTTACCATTAATACTTATATAATTTTTTGATAAACCAATAGCATTTACTAGATTTTCAGTCATTTTTACATGACTTTTAAAACTTTTACTAAAATTATTAAAAATATATTTAATTTAGAATTTATATAATCTTCTTTAATATTAATTGGATGTTTTTTCTGTCTTCCAAACAGATCAAATATATTTTGTGAATCCATATTTATTAAGGATTAATTTATTTATTATATTATCAAATTTTTTATTATTATTTAATTCATTTAATATAAAAATACATAAATGACCACAAATTGGTGGATCATTATAATTTTGAATTTGATTATCATTATAAAATATATTATCTTTTCCTAAATATTTAACTAATTCTATTGATGGTTTATTAACTATATTTCCATATGAATCAAAATAATATTTAATTTTATCTTTTTTATAATAACAAACCCAATGAGTTCCATTTCCATCAAATGAATCTAAATTTATAATTCCACATTCAAATTTATTAACTTTATTAGGTAATATATCTCTCATAAATACACCTCTAAAATATTTTATATTTTTACACAATTTTTCTAATTCACCTAATGTTAGTGGTTCAAAATTTTTTTATAATTTTGTTTCATATATTTTAATGTTTTTTTATCTAAACCAGATCCTTCTACATTTTTTAATTCATGATCTAACCAATCAACAAAATTTCTAAATTTAGGAATTATAGATTCTTTTACTACTTTTGCTCCCTTTCTAACATTTGGTGTATAATTTTTAACTATAGGTATATTATCAGCAAAATCTAAAATTTCTTTTAGTAATCCACCATTTTTTATTTCTTTTAATTGATTATATGAAAATTCAAATCTTAATCCTTTATTTAATTTTTTATGTTTATTTAGTTTATTAATTTGTCTTTTAGATAATAATATAATATCTTTTCCATTTTCATTAAATTGATCAATATTAAATTGAATTATAACTGATTTTTTATTTTTAAATGCTAATTTTATTTTTGATTTTTGATTATCTGTCAAGTTTATATTTGTTTTTTCCATTTATTAAGAAAAAAATTTATAATTTTTTATAATATAGATTAATATAATTAATTTTATTAAAATTTTAATCCTACTTCTAAACCCATACCAAATTTTCTTTTCATCCACATAGCACCTGATGTTGGTACTGCAATTAATCTTTCACCAATTCTATGATCATTTGATGTTACTATATCCCATGCTTTATCTTGTAAAATTTTATCAGCTATTTCATTTCTAGATTTTGTATCTTTATGATCTCTATAAAATAAATCATGTTCTTTAGCAGCTTTATCTAAATCATTTATTCCAGGATCACCTCTTTTTACTCTTTTATTTAATTTAGTTCCAGGCCCTAGATATTGATAACCAGGTACATGTAATTCAAAAGGTAAATTATTTATAACATTATTTAAAATACCTGATCCATCTTTTAATAATGGTGATGAAATATTTGCCAAAATTCTTTTTAAATACTTAATTCCTTCAGGTTTTTCAATTAATTCATCTAATTTATTTGATATAAAGTCTTTAATTGCTTTCTTTTCATTTAAAAAATTATTATTGCCAGCTTTTTCTTGTGCATATATATAATTAATAATATTATCTAATTTATTTAAATCATCTATAAATCTGTATTCAATTTTATTTTCTGTATATTGTCTGATTCCTGAACCTTCAATTTCACCTTTTAATTCCCAAATATGTTTAATTAAATTAATATATTTATCACCTTTACTAGATTTTGGTTTCTTACTATTTGGATCATTATTTTTATAAATTGAATTAGTTTCCCATAAAATTTTTGAATAATTATTTAAATCATCTTGTGTATATAAATTATTATCTGGTTTCTTTTCATAAGTTAACAATCTCCATAATCCATGTGTTCCATTATATTTTTTATCATTAATTATTAAATCATCATTATCAATTACAGTTATTTTATCACCAATCATAAATGATTTTTTATGTTTATTCCAATATAAACCAAATTTATCATCTTTTGTTCTTGGTAAATATTTTTGTGCTAATGGACCAATAATTTTATCTAATGTTTGAGGTGAAATTAAATTTGGGTCAATAAATGTCGATTCTTCTTGAATTATTGGTTGTCTGATTGGTCTAAATGGAGTACTTGAAGGTAAATTTAGTTCTTCAGTTTCTGGTATTGATATATTGGCAAAATTATTAACAATAGGTACCAATTCCATAAGGTTTTTATTTTCATTTAAGACTTCACCAATTTTATTTTCAACTTTACCAATTGCTGATGTTATAGGTTCATATGCTTTTTGTTTAATTTTTTCATAATTATCTTCAATTTTAATTTGATTTTTAAATTCTTTTATTAATTTTTTCTCAATATCATCTAATTTTTTAGCTTCATTAACAGATATTTTATCCATTTATTACAAAGAAAAATTTAGGTTCAAAACAAATCATGTTAACATAAACACAAATCATGTTAACATAAACACAAATCATATTAACACAAAACATAAATTATGTTAACACAAACACAAATTATGTTAACATAAAAACAAATCATGTTAACACAAAACACAAATCATGTTAACACAAAACACAAATCATGTTAACATAAACACTAATTATGTTAAACACAATTTATTTTACTTTATTTCTGTAATTTTCATTAAATATATAAATACTAATGAAATAAATAATACTAATAAAATAAATATTCTATCAATTATTGAATCAAACATACAACAAGCCATTATCATTATTTAATATCAGAAAAACTTTTCATATATTTTCCATCATTTGATTTTTTCAATAAATTAATAGTTAAAAATCCATAGTCTTCTTTCCAACAATCATTACAAATAGTTTTAAATTTATCAAATTTCATATCTGATCCAACAAAATTATTATATATTTTTTTCATATAATGTTCATTTTGTTTAAAGATGCATAACATATTTAAATTATTTCTAATTAATTGCATATCAACTTTTGAATAACATTGTGATAAATAAATACATGATATATTTTTATGTCTACCCATTATAAAATATTCTTTAATTTTATCTTGTTTTTCTAAAATACAATCATCAAAAACTACTAATGAATTTGGTTTACATTTATTTAGTGGAATCATATCATCACATGAAAAATAAGAAATTTGTTTATTAATATTTGATTCTATATTTTTAAATCTTTTTTGTAATAATTTATAAGATGGTTGTTCTAATGATTTACTAAAAATATATAAATTTGAATATGGAATTAATCTTTTGTAAATAAAATTTAATAATAATGTAGTTTTACCAGATCCACTTGTTCCTATAATTAATAATCTAATAGGTTGATCATTTTTATTATTTTTATCATATGATTCTAATTTTATATTATCTTTGTTTTCTAAAAATTTCTCCATTTAAATAAGATGAAATTATTTAAAATAATTGGTCATTCATCCAAACTAGAATTAAGATTAGAACATCCAATACATTTAGATGGAAAATATAGTATTGGTTTAAGTGGATTTTATTCAGATAATTTTATATCAAATATACCAAATGATTATAAAAACTGTTATGGATATTCTATTAAAGATGAAGATGATAAAATTATAGATCAATATTTTGATATAAATAAAGGAAATTATACAATTGAAGAAATAAAAAATATTTTTATTAATAGTTTAAAAGAATTTAAAAAGAAAATTAATAAATTTGATGAAAATGATTTTATACTGAAAAATGATGGACCATATATTATAATAAAATCTCCTGTTAAAATTATAGTAACAACAATTATAATTGATTTATTAGGATTAGATGATAAAATGATTGAACCAAATGTATTAACAAAAGGAATAAAACTACCAAAAATTAGACCTTTTGATGTTATTGAAATACATTGTAATTTAGTTGATCCTAGTTTTGAAAATCATAAAGATCATTCACATTTACATAAAGAATCAGAAATTCTATATTCATTTTATCCAAATGTTGAATATGGATCAAAAATTAGTGAAAAACCAAATGAAATTGATTATATTCCTTTAAAAAATATAAATAAAATTCAAAATATTGTAATATCTATTCAAGATAGTGATGGAAATCAAATAAATAATGAAAATATTAAAAGTATTGTATATTTAAGATTAAAACAAAATTTGTAATATAAAATTTATCTACATAAATAATAAAAACAATAATTTATTTAATTAACAATAATTTTATATTTAATAATAAATTAATTGTATTTAATAAACAAAATAAACCTTGGTTTAAAAGAAAAGATATTTGTTATATTTTAAAATATAAAAATTTTAGAAAAGTTTTAATTGATAATGTAAAAGAAAAATATATAAAACTTAAAATATATCAAGTGTAACCAACAGTTACATTTACATAATAATGATAAATTAATTTACATAAAAATTATAGGTGTCACAAATTATGACACCCTAGAAATTGATGTACAAACATGTTTTTCAGATGCCCTAAAACAGGGCGTCAATAAAATAGATAATAAAACAATGTTTATTAATGAATCTGGTTTATATTTATTAATTTTAAAATAAAAAAGTAGAAAACAATAAGGATAGATTAAAATTTATAGATATTTTTAGAGGGGACAATTTGTCCCCCCTATCATATAATGAAAAACATACAAAACTTATTAAAATTAGGTATTACCCAAAATGGGTCCCATATAAATTATAATATTTATTTTAAATATAATAAATTATATACAAATTTGAGACCCGTCTTAAAGACGGGTCTTACTTATAATGATAATAAAGTAAAATTTATAGATATTTTTAGGTTAGATATTCAATAAATTATTAAATATATTTAAATTTATTAAAGAAAATATATTAAAATATAAAAATTAGGGGTAGCAATATGCTATTTTAAGAAAATATTTAAAAATATACATAAATTATAGTATAAATTCAATATCATATGGTTATAAATTATTAATATAATTTTGATCATTTTCTTTAAAACTTTCTTTAACATAATTTTTTTATTATATTTATAAATGGTTCTATTATAAAATTAAACTTATAATGATATACAAAATAATTTTTATATTTAAAAAGATATATTAAAAATTTATTTGATATTTTAGTTTTAAATAGATATAATTTTATATCAAAATCATTATTTATTAATTCTTTTGGAACAATTAAAATTTCCATTTATTTATAATTATTTTTATATCCCCAAGGTAATGTATCAATTTTATTTTCACAAATAAATCTTTTGTCATCTCTATTACTTAAAGCTAATTTATTTATTGTAATTGTATATAGTTCATGTTTAAAACTTCTAATACAAGTCATTTCTCTATATTGTTCTTGATCATCAAATAAACATTTCTTAAAATCATCCATATGTAATGTTTTATCAACAACACTTTTCTTGATTCCTTTACATTTTACAGGATTTTTATTATTAAATTCATAACTATATAATTTTGATCTTAAACCACAATATTCTTCTAATATTTCACCATTTAACTCATCTTTAAATTTACCAATTATTTTTTTATTCTTTTCACTGTAGCATTCATGTTCTTTCTTATAATCACTTGTATCAAATTTATTAATATTTTCTTTAATAATTTTATATGGATCCTTTTTAAATTCTATAAAATAACTGTCTGTATCCATATATAATAACCTTATATTTGGATCAAACTTCTTTAATTTTTCATAATAAAATTGATACATATGTAATTTTGATAAATCAAGTACTGAAAATCCTATATAGATTGGTTTATCAAACTTAACCTTTTCTTTTATCATATGTGAAGCAATACAGTCTTTATCAAATATACTAAATGTTTTAAAATTAGGTTTTTTTGCTTGTTTTAATGAAAACTTTTCATCACCTAATTTAATATCACATCTATTTCTAACATTTTCCATAGTTTTTCCAAAAACACTATTATTCATCAATTTAAAAAAGTCTTTTTCAAAATCTGATGTTGATTTGGATCTTAATTTGGTATTTAATTCAATATATTTTTTCATATAATCATCTTGATCAAATGCTATAACTCTATTAACTTTCTTTAATTTTAATCCTTTTTGTAGATAATATTTTAAGTTTCTTGAATGAATAACATAATCTTTTTTTATCAAATAATGTTGTGCAAAGCTTATTATTATAATGTTCAGGTGCTAATGGTAAATCTTTATGGTCATCATGTAATTCAATAGGATATTCTAAATCAACATCTAATATGTATCCATATTCAGCATTTTCATCTAATTCTAATATTGTTTCTTCCCATTCATTTAATGTATATGTATTAGGATTCATCCATGTTATATCTTTATAAGGTAATTTTTGACTTAAAGCCCATCCATATAGATTATTTGCATCTATATATAACATATAATTTTCAGGTTTTGTTTTATCATAATTTTTTGTATATTTATTGTTTGCTTTACAATATCTAGTTATACATTGTGAAATACCACCTCTAATACCTTTTTCAATCATTAAATACATATTATAATCACTTATTAATTCTAGTTTAATTTTTGTTAATTTTAACATAGAATCCCAAGCTAATGATGGTGATGTTAGATAATGTGCTGGATCTAATTGATAATTTTTCAAACAAACAGATCTAAAATTTTCAAATATATCAGCTAATAAAAGAACATCTTGAATATTATATAAATCTGAATAATTACCTAATGTTTTTACTTTTAGTTTATTCCAAACTTTTATATAATGTTTATAATCATCATCACTTATATTTTCATTTGTTAAACAACTATAAAATTGATCTTTTTCTAATATTTTATCATAGTTTAATTTTTCAACATTATCAATAAATTCATATGGAAATACACCTTTAGAAGTTAATATTTTTAAAGTATCATTATCATATTCAATTATATCATTTTCTTTTATAAATTTATTTATATGCTTAAATTCTTTAAGATTTTTAGCTAATTTTTCAATTGATGTAGCCATAAATCTAAATGTATCTACAAATGAGAATTTTATAAATTTTCTAGGTTTATCACCTTCAAATTCATAACCATAACCAGAATTTACTGAATAGTTTATATATTTTTCATCTGTATTGGCTAACAAATCAATTTTACCATATTTTTTTAGCTAATTCTTTTATAAACAAATGTGTATCATAATTTGAACTATTATGACAGAATATAGGAATATTTTGAGGGAATTTTAGATTTAAATTACAATTTAAATGTGAAGCACCTCTAAATTTTCCTGTTAAATGACAATGATCTCTTACTTTTATTCTTTTATCATTATCAAAACCACTATTTTCACAAATATGACAAATATTTGTTTTCTGATAATTAATTTCTTCTTCATTAGTTAAATTCATAGGCTTTTTATTTTTTGAATTATATTTTTTAGCTATATATTTTGAAATTTCATCTAAATATTCAAATAATTTATTTGGTACATTTATTAATTCCTCTTCATTCTTTGCTCTATAACAAATAGGTTTATACATTTTATTAGTTACTCTAGATACTAAATAAATTGTAAATCCATATGGTTTATGTCTTTGAATTTTATTTGTATATGAGCAATTTGGATAGTTTTTACAATTATCAATCTTTTCTAATATACTTTCAAAATCCATATAAATTACATATGGATGTTCAAACTTTTTATAATAATTTTTAAAACTTACAGTTTGACCTTTAAATGGCATTATAGGTCTACAAGGTTCTAATGATTTACATATTTCTAAATGATTATTTAAGTCTTTGTTTTTGTAGAAATGAGTTAAACATCTTCTACAAATATATTTTTTATTTGTATTTTTTTGTGTTAATTGCTTAGATACTAACTTACTTAAATCTGTAATCAATATATAATGAGAATTATTACCAATTTTATAATATAATAAATCAATTTATAGTTTTGTATTATAATGTTCAGATATTTGTAATGGCACTATTTTCATCTTCATCAATTCTATAAATATTTATTGACATTGATGGATAATTATATTTAGAATCAAATGATCTTTTTTCAAATAATTTAATATCTTTTAATGTTATTGGATAATCAAAACCTTTAAAAATATCATCATTTATATATTTTTGGTATTGTTTAACTCTTTCAGCATTTTTGTTTGGTTTATCAATAGCACATCTAATTGCATAAATAAAACAATATTCATCTTTATTTTTAAAATTTACACAACATTTTTTATTCTTAATTTCATTTGGTAATTCTATATATGATCCAGCATTTAATGAATTATTTTTAGATAATTTTAGATTTAATTCAACACATCTTTTTAATGACCAACCAGAGCCTTTTGATGGTTGATTTAGTTGTTCTCTAACTATTAATTTCTTAAATTGATCATCAATAAAATCATCTATATTTAAAATATCTGAACTTTTTATACAAAAATACATATTACTATTTTGAATTTCACCATTTATTAATTTTCTTTCATATTCACATTCTAAAGCCATCTGTCCTTTAATATTTTTGAATTTTTGTTTTTCTATCAATTTTTTAATTTCATTTCTTTGAGTTTCTAAATAATCATTAATATCTAAATCATCATTTGAATTTGTTAAAATATAATCTTGAAAATATCCTTTTAATGACGAAGCTTCTTGAATATTTATTATATTTTCTTTTGGAATTGGTTTATTTTTATAATAATCATTTAATAATCCAATCAATTCATTTCTAGTTTTATTAACAATTTTAATACTATTTTTAATTGCTAAATTTTGAATATATTTTAATGATCTATATCTTAAATTATTTGGATTTTCTTTAATTTTGTTTAATCTTTTAATTAGTTCATCTCTAGATAAATTTTCATAATTTCTGACAGATAATTTTTTTTGCAATTTCATTTAATTTTTCTATATTAAATAATGAATAATTTGTAAGATCAAATGTTTCTTTAATATTTGTCAATTCATCTAAAGTTTTATTTTTATAATTATATATATTATTATTTTTACACCAATGTTTTAATTCAAATATTTTATTATCATATTTTTGTTTATTTAATAAATGTATAGTTGAGTTATAATGTCTATCATAATTTTTATATAATATATTTTTATTACAATAAGGACAATTAATATTTTTATTTGTTCGTTCCATTTATTAGAAATAATTTTTACTTAGAAATAAAACTCTTAAAAATATGAGAAGTTTTTCCACTTTTTTCTAGGTAATTTATAGTTTAAATTGTAATTTTTCAATCAATAGTCAACTTTTCACAAGTTAATTTAAATTTTCTAGAGTATTTTTTCAATAAAAATCAATAGTTAACTTTTTATAAGTCAATTTAAGTTTTCTATAGTATTTTTTCAATAAAATTTAAACTTTTTTAAAACAAGTAAAATTATTATTTTTATTATATTTTTAAATTTTCTAGTTTTGTTATATTTTTGTCATGAATTTTAGTTTCTAAATGTCTTAAATAATTATTAGTCCATTTAATATTTCTTCCACATTCACAAAATTGTGGTTTTAAAAACATTTCTCTAATACATTGTATACAAATTGTATTTTTTCTATCTTTACTATAATAATAATTATTAAAATTTGAAATATCTTTAATTTCTTTACATTTATGACATTGTTTTTCATTTAATTCAATAACTTTAATACTATCATATAATTTTTTATAATACACATCCTTACATTCTTTACAATAATAATATAACCCATCTTTAGTATTTTTGTCTTTATAAAATTTAGATATATCTTTATATAATTTACACCTTAAACATATCTTTTCCATTTATATAAAATAAAATTTACAAATTGGTTTTTTCAATTCATATTCATAAAAATTTCCAATAATATCTTCATTATTTTGATCTTTTATACTATAAGTAACTGGATTTGTATTATTAATTTTAGAAATTATAAATATTTCTCTAGACCAATTATTTTTATATTTATTAGAAAATGTTGATTTTTTATTTCCAATTCTAACTCTATCATTTATTTTAAATTTTGATTTGGTTATTATTTTTGGTGGTTTATATTTAAAAACAGTATCTAATAAATCCTTTTCATTATTTTTATTTACTTCAATTGGTTTCATTTTAATTGTTGAATGATATGAGTTATTATATTCTTTAACAATTTTAGGTAAAATATTTATCCATCTATAATTTTTATTAATTTCAAATTGTATTTTCATTTTTTCATTTTGTGTTCTATTATACCTTTCTATTATACTTGATTTTTCTTCATTTTCTGTATGATACAATTTAATATCATATTTATTTAATATTTCATTAAAATCTTTATTGATAAATTCTAATCCTTTATCTGTATGTAAAAGATTAGGTGATTTATGATTAATTTTAATTGCATCCTTAATTATTTCTTCAAATGCTTTAGAAACTGTTTTTCCATCTTTTTTCTTTAATGGTTTTGACCAAACATATTTTGAGAAAGTATCTATAACATTTAACATATATTTATAACCATCATTTTCTTTTTCATAATTTTTCATTATAATTAAATCTGCTGCCCATAAATCATCAATACCTAATGTAATTATTTTTCTTTTTAAAAATTTCTTTCTAATTGGAGCATGAATTTCATTTGCTTCAATTATTTGTTCATTTTTAGTTAATTCTTTTTTAATTATAGGTTTAACTTCTTTTTTCAAAATTTTACTTTTATTTGTTTTACAAATTGAACATTTAGTAGCAATTCTATATAATCCATTTTTCATTTCAACAATTTGTGGATTAATATTTTTAGTTTTTTTCTTACATTTGTGACAATGAATTGGTTCATTCATTTACGTATAATTTTTTTTTAAATAAATGGATATGTGTTATAGATGTCATAATCAAACTAATTTTACTATTATTGGAAATTGTGTAGGATGTAATATATGTAAAAGAATTATTTATGAAAAAAAGATTAAGAGAAAAAGTAATAAGAATAAACATCTTAAACATATTTTAAGAGAATTTAACCATTTTCAACCATATAAAACACAACAATTAATTAATGAATTATATATTTTATGTATTTCCAATCATTTTGAAATAACACCTAAGAATATAAAATTATTTTTAAAACAAAGGAATTGTACAAATTGGATATTTTACTATCAATTTTAAACAAAATATACAATATTGATTTTGAATAATGAAGATAAAGAAAAAATTACACTAATTTTTAATAAATATTTATGTTTTAAGAAAAGTAATATATCATACAAAAAATTATTACCTATGATTTTTAAATACTTAAATATGGATTTTTGTATAAAACCTAATTATGATGATGACTTTTTAACATATCTATCACAAACAAGTTTGTGATATTTTTTCCTATATAAATGGATCTGCTAGAAGAAATTAATAATATTGGAGAATTAAGATTTAAAGAATATAAACCATTAAAAAGTTTAAATTTAAATGAAAAATATAAAATTGAAAAATTTGAAAGAATTAAAGATAAATATGGATATACAATTATTGTTGAATTAGAAAAATGTAAAGTACATTTACCAAAAAGATTTACTAATGTAATTGATGATAAATCTATTAAAGAATTAAATAAAAAAGATTTACATTTAATTGTCACTGATATTAAGACTTTTGATGATAAAGAAACTGCTTTAGTTAAATTTGAATAATTATTACAATATTATTGATACTAAACCATAATTTTACTTGTTTTTAAAAAATTCAAATTTTATTGAAAAAATACTCTAAAAAACTTAAATTGACTTATAAAAAGTGAACTATTGAAAAAATACTTATAAAATGTGATAATTTTACTTGTTTAAAAAAAAAATTTATTTTGTAGAAAATTTTGGCATATTTGTTAAAAATTTCATTAAAATTGCATAATTTTTATGACAGTTTGACAAAAGCTAAAAATTGGCCAAAAAGTGGCAAAAATATTGCATAATTGTATTAAAAAACTATGAAATTTGTTTGATTTTTGATTGTCTCCAAAAGTGAGCCAGAACCAACATGATACTATCTACTTATATATACATATATACATATATATATATAAATATATATATATATATATATATATATATATATAAATTTTAATGACTATTATTTTTGGTCTCTGGGCACCTCAAAACGAAAAAGTAACATGGTCCCGGGCTTAGGTCTTACCATGAGACCTACGGTAATAGCTTATTCCCTATGGGAAATTCGCTAAAAGAAAAAAAATTGGAAGTTATTGCGTTTCTTCTTGAACGATGGTCTTCATTGCCAAAGGATTAAAAAAAAAGACTAATCCGTGCGTAATATACTTAGCTGCATCGCTCCCACTTCACAGAACTATGGTTTTTAAAAACCAGGAGTCAAGTGGTAATATGCGTATTTTCTTCTCTATTGCGTCTGCGAAAGTTTTTTGTTAAAGTGTGTTGTAAATTATAGTGCTTTACAGCACATTTTAAATTTGGACCTTCACATAAGATTTTTCTACATATAATAAAAATTAACTTTACTTGACCTGAAGGAATACCGTGATTAATAAAATGGATATAAAACTGTTTACTTATATAATTAGAAAGTTACCTAGCAACAATTAATTAAAAATCATTGTTCGAAATTCGTGTGTTTTTCATGGTTTCATTCAGTCTATTACAATGGGATAGCCCGGAAGGAACATGAGCGAAATTATGAAATAAAATTAAGGATGTACTAAAATACACCAAGATGTGCTGATAAGTTTGATACTTAAATCCTTAAATTGCGCATTTCGTGTACAACAGATTTATAGATGTAAGTTGTTGCGTGATAGTATTTATATTTTACATTGAAAATACAGTTGAGCATAGCTTTACAAACGTTCTTTTTTCGTTAGAAGAGTCAAAATGTTTCTTAGCTTTCCCCGATGAAATTTTATCCCCTTAACAACTGACATTGTTGGAGACAAATGTTACAAAACTCTCGGCGTCCTGTCGCATAGAAAGCTCCCCCTGTGGAGCTCAGAAGTGCAGAGTCACGGTGACTGACTGTGGAGGTAATGGCGATGGTGAGTGGTGACCAGTTGCTCAACCCCGGTGGTGATCTGGTGATCTGGGTCACCTCTGGTACCGCGTCGTCCGTTATCACCAGTTATCACGTCTGTTAGAGCCGCTTATCACCTCCGTTATCAGTCATTATCACTCGCCGGCCGCTTTCCGTTAGAAATGAGGTGTACTGACCTGTACTTTCTTCTCTAGTGGGAACAAAAACTTAATGTTTTTTATAAGGCTTGTACCAGCACTTTGTGTGGGTTGATAACTATGCATTATGAAATTGGTTAATATTAATTACTACAATTTTAAACGAGCCAAGCGGTGATTTTAAAATTAGTTTTCCTGACCTAACGTAATGTAAATGTTTACTGTATTTTTTGCATTCTCTTAGCTAATAAAACGTGTAGCTCAGATATAAGTTATATTTTATGTTAACTTAAAAAAACCTACAAAATTACTGAAAATAAGTAACTGTTGAAAATTAAAGTACTGCTCGGTGTAGGAGGAGAAACGAACAAAGGAATTCAACGATCGTCATTGAACTTACGGTTTGATTGTGATAGTTCATTACGTCGTCACGTCGTCCATGTTTCACTGCCTACCACCTCCTACAACAGTAGGCCTAAACAGACAATTCCAATGCTGGAGGGTTCAGGAAGGCCTTCATGCAATACCTGTCAGAGACAGTTAATTTTTGTTTAATATCTAATGCCGTTGCATAACGTATGGGACATCAAGGTACATGAAGACTGTCTGGTCGTCTGACAGTCTTTGTTTGTCTAAGATATTTCGAGACTTTTCTTAAACCAGATTGTTAACCTTAAGGCATTGGTAATGATTTATTTTTAAACAATTCTTGCCAACTAAATCAAAATTTAATACTTCGACAACGATAACAAAGTAAATTTAGTTTTGTTGGCAAAATGTTTCTAAATAAAACACAATTGAAAGTGAATTTCGCAATTCCCAGCCAACACTTACTGGAAATACTGGGAATTCCCTATAAACCAAATTAACTTCTTATAGGAGCAATGAACGTCGAGGTTAACTGCACATCTTGCCTCATCCCTGAACAAGTGAATGAGGCAACACGGTATCCAATTTTCCCTTTCATCTTTCAAGTCAGAAGATTCCATTGCAGTTCCAAGGTGCATGGAAAGGCTCTTCAATCTAATGACGTATTGCAATTTTAGAATTAGAAAAATTTTTACCATCGGTTGTTTTCTTCCCGTATATTTCTCCTCTCTTGTTCAATTTAAATTTACTTGGGTGAATAGTAGGCCTATGTGTTTAACGTTTTAACTAAAATGTAGTAGGCCTACACCTGTGGTTTAATTAGCGAGACATAAACGGTCGCTCAATACTGAGTAAAAGTCACTGATATTACTAAAGATAACTATATCATTTAGTTACAAAACATGAGTATGTCGTAGAATACGGGTCTTCTTCTCCTAAGGCTAGTTGTAGTCGGATAACCTACGGCTTTTGCGCTAAATGTTATGCATACTGTATTCCTTTTTTCGGACACCGTTTTTCAAACGACTTGTCTGTACATCTTTTTCGAAATCGACCAATTTAGTTTGGGTACTTTTACTGTTTATATTTTTTTAATGCAGTTCGTCAACCAGTATATCCTCCAAGCAGTTGGCCTTGCTCCACAGTTTAAAACATAACCATAACCTATTTGGTTTAAACAGATGCTCTCGCTGGTGTAGCCTACTGTGTTTACTAGTTATAGCTGTTAAAATTTAAAATGTTTTGTTAATCAAATGGGGAAATATAAAACTGGGCACTTCTGTTTTGAAGGACATATCTGAGAATTTACTATAGAAACAATTTGACACCTCAGAGCTCTATCCATTGACACCAAAATTATTAAACTCGACTGAAAACTGCAGGAGTTCTTTGTACAAAGACAAGCGTAAAAATTGTAAAAAGGGTCGCGTACTGAATAAATATGAATAGATTTTCTTGAAGCTCGGTAACCGCCTAAGTTGAACATTAGCTTTCATGTCATACGAGTTTAAAAATGTGAAAGTATAATTATTGACAGTGACGTTAAAAATAACTGAATTTTACCTTTTAAGGTTTATTTGTATTGATACAATGTATTTTCATTGATATATAAAGGTATGGTGGCACTGACTCCAAGAAAACCTATATTTAATAATAAATACTAGTATTAAACACAGTTGTCGGGGCATTTATTAAAGTTTTACTGGATGCTGACCTTTTCTAACCTCAAAGGTCCTAAGAGGTTGAAAACGGCTCGCAAGAGCTTACTTTGGCTAATTGTCGACAATATTAGGGAAATAATCATTGAAATAAATGCTTTAGTTCCAAGGTAACTAATTATGCCTGGCCCTCAGATATGAAATTAAGAGTCCGCTCTTCCATGACGGAAAATTAATTTTTTGGTATGTCTGTTATGTTTATCTATGCCCTAAACGGTTTTACAAACGCGCTGTTTTAAAATACCCGTTTCATTTGATGTTATAAACATTCAACGAGTCGTTGCCCGTCGATACTCAACGGATACAACTCCAGTCATGGTGAGTGGAGAGCTATAGGCAGACAGTGTAAAACACGTAAAATGTACTTTTTTCAATTGCTTTCCTTCAAATTAATCAGCTAAATTACATAGTTAAATAACTTTGAACAATTTTAACAATCAAAACCTGTTTATTTTTTAATCCACCGATTATCAAATTAGCAGTTTGAATAGTAGGCCTATAACACTGTATTATTTTTTCTTTCCATTAAAAGAATATTATATTATAATATACGTTTTCGGGTACTGACCAAAACCCAATCCCTCCTGAGCGTGTGCTCTTCTACTGTATTGAGAAAAAAATACCTCGTGTGTCTCAGCTGATTGAAAGGTTGTAAAATAAATTCATTGCAAGGGGTTGGAGATTTCGATTTTGTAATATAAGGAAGTAAGATAACGTTATAGAAAATAAAACCTATGCTAATATAGAAAAGTTTACCTTTTATTTGGAACAAAACTGCATGTAAATCGGTCTAGTGGAAGTCTCAGACAAACTGTCCAAAGGATTGAAAAAGTTTATTTTTACCCGTGTTAAATCTTTATAAGAAAAGGCTATTCTTCATTTTTGACCAATTTAACGCAAATTTAATATTTTAGAAATACAAATGAAACCTGCTGATATATGACCGAAAGCGTTTGTTTGGTACAACCCGCATGTAAATCGACCCAGTAGAAGTCTCAGACGAACTGTCCAAAGGTGGTTTTTACCTTCCTGTTTTAAATATACAGGGTGGAAAAAAGTCTGGAAACGATATAATATCTTTAAAAGTATTTAAGTATTAAAACAAACACTTTGAAAATTGATTTTGAGTGACAAAGTCTACTTCCTAAAGTGATTATTGACCTTGGACCTCCAAGGGGGGGGGGGAGCGGTCCACAAGGAGTCAGAAGAAAATCTTCAATGTAAACATAGTTCAATATGTACATCAAATTAAAGGTCTCCAAGAATAAGGAACAGTACTGCAAACCCGACGTCAAAAGGATGACAGAGTAAAATACCCCCCGTCGCAGCAGACCTGCGTACTCAGCGAATTTCCAAATTAGTAATATTAATCTTGACCAGCTAAACTTGTAAACAAAATTTCATCACGTGCTCATAAATAGGGAAATAAATGTCTATTCTCCTTAAGGTAAATATAGGGAAGAGTATGCAGGTATGCTGCCATGGGGGACACTAAAAGTAGGTTTTTTGCAGAGAAAAAAAATATTTTGACCATATAAAATCATATAGTAAATTTCATCAAAATCTGTCCATAAATAAAAGAGTTTGCCTATTCTCCATATGATTAACATGGGAAAAGAGTATGCAGGTTTGCTGCCATGATAAGTACAAAAACCAAGATTTTTTACCTTAAATGGATGAATCTCAACCAAATGAAGCTAAATACCAAGTTTTATCCAAAAATATTGGTTAATAAGTGAAATATTAACACATCCTTATTCTCCATAAGATTAACATTGGAGCCCCAAAAGACAATGTACTGTCTTTAGACTTTGTAATATCTCGGTAACCAATGGAGATAGAGCAAAGCTTCAAAATACTAAATTGTGTGTTTTTTTGAGCTAAATCCAATGGTCAAAATAAAAATTTTTAATTTTTAAAATTTACATATGAAAAATGCAAAAAACCCATTTTTGGGGTACAAAACCCCCCCAAACTACCCCTTCCGGTAGGTCAATATGTCTGGTTTTCGAGCTCATCCGAATAAACGTAGGACTACACATTTTTACCAAATTTGGTGTCGATCGGACCATTTTTACGAGAGTTATCGTGTCTAGGGACACATATATACATATATATATATATATATATATATATATATATATATATATATATATATATATATATATATATATATACATATATAAAAATTTTAATGACTATTATTTTTGGTCTCTGGGCACCTCAAAACGAAAAAGTAACATGGTCCCCGGCTTAGGTCTTACCATGAGACCTACGGTAATAGCTTATTCCCTATGGGAAATTCGCTAAAATGGCAGGCGATCAAACTTTGCATTAAAAAATCATTTGGTTGAAAACAAAAATGCAATAACTCCTGATACAATCGGCCTCTTAGGTCGGGTTTTGTGGCAAATTACTAAGAATGCAAAGACCTTTAAAATGATGTATTATATGATGTAGGCCAATGAAGATTTGCCTAAGTCTTCCTTTAGGGACGTCCTTTGTAGAAATCGTCACTGAAACCGCATTGGCCTACGCAATATGATACATAATCTTAAATGGCTTTGCATTCTGAGCAATTTGCAAAAACCCCGACCTATGTTTATCTGTCGGACCGAGTGTACGGGAGTTATTGCATTTTTTTGTTTTCAGCAATAATGCAAAGTTTAATCGCCTGCCATTATTGACTCGGTCATCCTTTTTAGGTCGGTTTTGCAAGGGCGGTCCTAGCCGTACACTTTAGGGGGGGGTCACGGTTAAAAAATGTTATCAAGTTTTTTTTTTATTATTGAACCAAAGCCAAGTCATATAAACAAAAACTCAGATAGATCCATATTTAATGTCTTCAGAGTTTTACACTCCAGGGTAAAATTAGTAGAAACAAATAGTACATTGGTTGTATCATAGGGGATCCCAGTTTAATCTAATTTTGTGTGTGAACCCCCCTCATGATTGGTCAGTTTTTACCGGCTGGAAAATATTTGAATATGATTCACTCCGCCAGTGTAGTTTATAGTGAAGGTATATTCGGGTGAAGATGTTATAATACAAATATAGAAGCTGTGAAGGTGATTATAGTGTTCATATTATCGAGTGAAGATGTTATAATTGTGTTTTAAATGCCGCAATGCCGTTTATAGGGTACAATGAGGTTAACTGTATATAGAGTGCTACACAGAGAGCGAAAATTGTCCACTGTTGATTGGTGCCATTTTGCCCACGATTACCGCCGTTTCCTTGGTAACCAGTCCTTTGTTTACACATTCACATCTGTTATTTGCCATATTACCCACACATTTATGACGCTTATATGGTATCCAATCTCAATAGCCTGTTCACAGACCATCAAATCAAATTGGTTTTAAAAAAATACAACAAATAGGCCTAATCATCATTTAAAAGTATAATCTGGAATTTTTTGAGCTGCTTGCCACAAACCAGAATAGCTAAAATTGGTAACCAAGGAAATGCATGTAAAGTGTGGGATGCTTGCCAAGGAAATGGCGGGAATCGTGGGTAAAATGGCACCAGTCGCGGACAAAAAGTTAACATGTATTTAGCACTCTTTATAAAGTTAACCTTTTTGATAGGGTACAGAAAACGCAGAATATCTTGGCCTCTGACATACTCCACTTTTGGATTTAAATTAATTGGTAAACATATGGCACTAAAAACAGTCTGCGACAATCAGCAACTTCGTCACTCTACTCCAATTGTTTGAACTGTACTGTAAACGGTCATCACAGGCCAAGATATTCCGTGTATCTGTACATATTATCGAAAGAAGTAGTTATAGTTAGATTCTTGTATTTGTTTTGATATAAGGGTACAGATTATTACGCTTTTTATGAAAGTTGACCAAAAGTCAAATGTGGTGGTGTAAATTGTTTCGTCAACTAGCGTGAACCCTTCTTTTTTACATGCAATCTGGAGTTATAGTCAATGTTAAATGTTGTGGCGTCAATTGTTTCGTTAACTAACGTGAACCCTTGTTTAATATGCAATCCGGAGTTATAGTAAATGTGAAATGTGGTGGCGTCAGTTGTTTCGTCAACTAGCGCGTGAACTCTTCTTAACGTGTAACCTGAAGTTATTAGTCAACCGATTGTTATACGATCCCGACCTGAGAGAAGCGTAAATATTTACGTCAGTCCAGTTGCCACGCTTATAAAATAAGATTGGTTTAAAGATTTTGAATTAAACTTAAGGTTCCTCTTTTTTTTGTACAATAAATTATCAGAAGCAAAAATGTTTATCTGCAAAAGGAGCTTATTATAATCCACAAATATTCAAGATTTTGGGGGGGGGTCATGACCCCCCTGACCCCCCCTCTGGGACCGCCCTTGCGGTTTTGGGGCATTTTCCTCTATTCTTAGAGACCTTTAATTTGATGTACACTTTGAACTATGCTTACATTTAAGATATTCTTGTGACGCTTGTGGACCGTACCCCATTGGAGGTCCAAGGACAGTAAGTACTTTAGGAAGTAGACCTTGTCACTCAAATACTTCGCAAAGTTTTAATTTTATTACTGTTCGGTATTTACACTTATTTAACTTTCTTAAATAACAGACACTTTTAATTGTTCTTTAATAATATGCAAATGTTTATTATCAAGTTACATATCGCCAATTTACTGTCCCTATGAATAACTGATTTATGTGAAACTCAACATTGTTAGCCCAGCTGTTCTCAAGTCGAAGAAGGAAGAAGTTCAGTTCACCCTCAAGAAGAAGCCCTTTCTTTTTCTCATCTCATTTGTAAAGTATTCACAAGATTTTAAAGTTACTCTCTCCTCTTGTGAACCTCGGGCGAAAGCCGACATCAAAGTTATTGCTCCTCAAGAATACACCTCTCATTTCCTCTCTTCATGAACTCATCCTCAAGTCTACAGTCTACACTGCTCTTCTCTTCCTCAAGTTTGTGAACGGACAAAGACAGTAAGACACAGTAATGGCGATATTGCACAAACAGGATTTAAATCTCTTGTATAAAGTTAAATGTAAATTAAAGTCATGTTTTGTGTTCTCCCAAATTTCAATTCTCATTTTTTTCGTACAGTAAAATAACGATTCAGTTTTAATTCAGAATTATTCATTGGTCCTTCGTAGCCGCATGTAAGTAGCAAGCAGTATGGATATTTAAAGAAGAACTCTCCATTTAAACTGTACCGTGTTTCCAAAGACTGTAACATCAGAAGTGTAAAATGTGATGTACTTTTACTCCTACATGTTTAAAAATATCCTCAAGATTTCTATCAACCTCATTTTAGAAAGTTTCTGTACAAAACAAAAGCTCAAGATTCAACGATTAAAATACGATAAATTCATATTTTTACTTCGGCCGCCATTATGCCTCTTATTTATCATCGCCATAAGGTCGAGTTTCGCTCAACGTTGTTCCACTTCCAGTTCCCGTGATGCAACAGCAACGGCCTCTGCAATCGTCTGTTCCAGCTGATCGTCTGTGATGTTTGTTGTTGTTTACACTAACCTCTCTACTATAGAAGACTCGAACTGGTTGTTTTACAAAGAAAGAATGTTTCTCTCAATTTAAAAACTTATGTGTTTACATAATTTAACTATTCCTCTCTCCCCAATGACCCTACTCAAGCTCAAATGTTAAGTATGAAGATTTCGACAATGCTTTTACTCTGCAACCAGGTATTCCTCAACTCACCAGTTTATTCTCCTAGCCTAGGCTAATTGAATTTAAACCAACCTCAAATTGTTTCCCCACTGAAGATAAGGACTAGGCCTAATGTCTATCTTACAAACTCTTATGATTCAACATGTTTATGATTTACATAGCCTATTCTCTAAGCCTATTAATAATGAACTTTAACTCTAGGCCTATGACAGCTCTCTAAGTAATTACCCAAATGGCCTACTTATAGAAAATATTTGTTTATGGTTTTAAACTCTACAGATTTTCTTCAGTAGTCCTATAGTATTTTACTCTCAAAATGAAGTATCAAACCTTTGTTCGTACAAGTAATGTAATCAAAGCCCGCCTAAACAATATTTTGTCAATTGTAACTAATTTCTCTTTGGAATCCCCTCTTGATACAGACTATCACAAGGTTTTAGCTTACCAAACAGAAGTTAAAACAAAGCAAGCCGAATTTGACAAAACTCTAACTAAACTTTTAGATGTTTCTGACCCACCTGAAGACTATGATGAAGACAATCTTATTGATCGTCAAGATGAAATAAATGAACTTTTTGTAACCATTGACAGTAAAATCAACACTTATCTTTCTAAATTTAAATCAAATGATGATTCACACTCAGTAAATTCTCAAGATAGTACCGGCAAGCAAGAAACCTCCAATACATCTATGGTAAGATTACCTAAAATAGGTCTTAAACACTTTAATGGAGACCCTCACACATGGATAGCTTTCATTAACCTCTTTGATGCCACAATTCACTCAAACTCATCTCTCTCCTCTGTTGCTAAGTTCCAATACTTGCTTGGCACTTTGTCAGGTGAAGCACTCAACTTAATAAAGTCTCTACCAATCTCTGAAGCTAACTATGCCATAGCCTATAACATGTTAAGAGAACGTTACCACTCAGTGCGCAGGCTCTCTACTCTACATATGAACAAGCTCATTGACCTGCCCTGTATTAGTTTTTCCTCTGTCAAAGGCTTAAGACAATTCCTAAACTCTTTTAATGAAAACTCTCAAGCTTTAAAAGCTCTCGAATGTGACGTTGTAGAAAATAATCCTCTCTTAGCTTCTATGATTTTGAGAAAGTTTGATACAGAACTTTTAAATAAGTTTGAATCTTGGAGAAAAGACTCGCAAGCTCTCCCCTCAGTTAATGAAATAATAAAGTTTCTCTCTGAAAAATGTGCTCATGCTGAAGATGCAGCTCTGCATTTTTCTAGCAACAAATGGAATAAGTTAAACTCTTCGCATGAAAGCTCTAGTACACCCACAAAAGAAAACTCTTTTTCCCAATCTGTCTCACTAATTTGTATATCTCATCGCTCTCAAGATTTTCCTCGTTTTGCTTGTTCAAAAACTGGACATAAGGTGTACTCTTGCCCTTTGTTCAAGAAGAAGTCTCCTCAAGAACGGTACCAAGTTGTTAAATCAAAACACAGATGCTTTTCTTGCCTTGGCAACCACAAGATTTGTAACTGCAGATCTAAGAAGTCTTGCTTTAAATGTAATAAAAAACATCACACCCTCTTACATTTTGAACCTCAAATGAATTCCACCTCAAAGATGAAAATTATGCAAACCTCTCATTCATCCCATCTTCAAAGTAAACCTAATGCATTTTCAGGAGTATCTGCCAGCTTTGGTGAACTTCTCAAAACCTCAAACACATCCAAACCCTCAACTATGTTAACCACTTCCAAAATTAATCTTCATTCACTTGTACAACGCACCCTGCATAAAGAAACCCCTCCCTCGTACACTAAACAAACTAAAGAAGAGCTCTTGAGTGAAAACCACCGTGTCAAGCCTAAACATAAAGACACTTCAAGACAACCAATCAAATACTCACCTCCCTTAAGATTGACTTAACAAAACTCTTTGTAGTACAAGAGAGAAGATCGAAGATGTTTTTCTTTTCCCCCCAGTATTTAAAAAAAGAGACTCAAAGTGGCCTACAGTAAACTTTAGGGAAAAACCCTTTCACCTCTGCAGTGACTCTTTTTACCTCTTAAAATGAATCTAGACTTATGTGAAGAAGTGACTTTTATTTTTGTGTTAATCCTCAATGTCTCTTTTAAATAGTTCAATGTTATAATACTTTTTTCTTTTAATTTTCAATCAAGATATTTCTCAATTTTAATGAACTTAATTTGTTGAACCGGTTGGTTCAAGGGGGCCGGCATGTTCGGTATTTACACTTATTTAACTATCTTAAATAACAGACACTTTTAATTGTTCTTTAATAATATGCAAATGTTTATTATCAAGTTACATATCGCCAATTTACTGTCCCTATGAATAACTGATTTATGTGAAACTCAACATTGTTAGCCCAGCTGTTCTCAAGTCGAAGAAGGAAGAAGTTCAGTTCACCCTCAAGAAGAAGCCCTTTCTTTTTCTCATCTCATTTGTAAAGTATTCACAAGATTTTAAAGTTACTCTCACCTCTTGTGAACCTCGGGCGAAAGCCGACATCAAAGTTATTGCTCCTCAAGAATACACCTCTCATTTCCTCTCTTCATGAACTCATCCTCAAGTCTACAGTCTACACTGCTCTTCTCTTCCTCAAGTTTGTGAACGGACAAAGACAGTAAGACACAGTAATGGCGATATTGCACAAATAGGATTTAAATCTCTTGTATAAAGTTAAATGTAAATTAAAGTCATGTTTTGTGTTCTCCCAAATTTCAATTCTCATTTTTTCGTACAGTAAAACAATTCAGTTATTATTCAATTATTCAATTACTTAAATACTTTTAAAGATATTATATAGTTTCCACACTTTTTCCCGCCCTATATATTCTACCCAATCGTTACCTGTGACCATAACATACCGCACCGCCTTCGTGAATAGACTACTCGGTAGGCCTAGGTAAAGAAGGTAAGTCTTAATTATTACATTTTTTAATATCACGGTAAGCTGTTGTCAAACACCGCACAACGTAGCCGAGCGCCTACCAGTAGACCACTGGCTGCTGGGTCAAGGTGTTGTAGCATAGCCTGTATCCATCTGACCGTACCAATAACGAAGGTCTCCACGGCCGGTGGCTACTGGCTACAACGCGTCCGGTGCCGAGCCCTCATTATACTGCAGCTACAACCTGTTGATTTGCATTTAATGCTGGGTTAATAGTTAAGGAACAAACAACCAAGGAAACTAGTCATTCATATTTGTTTCACATCAAATATGGACCATAAAATACCTCTTAAAATGGAGCCTAGTGCATTTGTTTTCAAAGTTAAGGCTCCGGTCTACCTGAGCCCGAACAACAATGCAAAATGCCGCCTAGCGGCCGTAGCGCTAGGCGAGTTTGATGGCTGCAGAGGTTTACGGGGATCGTGATTTAAAATTAACCAATGAAGATAGAGATTGACTCTTAACTTTTTCTAAAAGTAGAAAAAAGGATCTCGTCGGCTATCTTTTTAGAATTTTAAAATAAAATTTCTAATTTCAGTTATAATAACTGTCTAAAATCATCTGTTTTTGAGTTGTAGATGCAGAGGTTTACGGGGATCGTGTTTTAAAACTAACCAATTAAGATAGAGATTGGCTGTTAACTTTTTCTAAATGTAGAAAAAAGGATCCTCGTCGGCTATCTTTTTAGGATTTTAAAATAAAATTTCTAATTTCAGCTATAACTGTCTAAAATCTACAGTTTTTCTCGATTTTTAACTGAAGTTTCCATTAGTTTTGATGAAACTATTAAAGTGAGATTACCAAAGTGTAACTAAGGAAATTTAGCACCGTTATTCTTCTTTAATGTGACTCCTTAGTTATAGCTCTAGGCTGAATTTAGCAGAAGATAAAAGGATTCTAAAAAACCCTTGCATTTGCATCGAGAAAAACAAATTATTTTAGTAAGTTATAGCTAAAACTAGAAATTTTATTTAAAAATTCTAAAAATATAGCCGACGAGATCCATTTTTCTACTTTTATAAAAAGTTAACAGCCAATCTCTATCTTAATTGGTTAGTTTTAAAACACGATCCCCGTAAACCTCTGCATCTATAAAACTTAACACTAGAGAAAAACAGATGATTTTAGACAGTTATAACTGAAATTAGAATTTTATTTAAAAATTCTAAAAAGATAGCCGACGAGATCCTTTTTTCTACTTTTAGAAAAAATTAAAAGACCATCTCTATCTTAATTAGTTATTTTTAAAACACGATTCCCGTAAACCTCTGCATCCATAAAACTCGCCTAGCGCTATGGCCGCGGCCGCGAGGCGGCATTCGGGCTCGGGTAGACCGGAGCCTTAATAGTAGAGTAAATCTAGCGAAAAAAGGGCCTTAACCTTAAACAAATTCCAACAAGCAATTTTTTTACTGTTTTTGAATGATTGAAAGTTATTTGTTAAGGAAAAAAAAGTTTACCAAAATTTGCCAACCGGAAGTTGGTTTTTTCAAGATGGCGACTTTTATTTTACTGAAATTTCTTACTTCTTCCTCAGGTTGGTTTTTTCTTTGTAATTCGCCAACCAATGCACATTGAGCTTTCACTTTGGTGTCATTTTGTTCGGAACAAACTAAGGAACAGTTCTAAGTTATATTTTATTGAAAACGAAGTAGCAGTGTCACTCACAATTTCTTAAAAACATAAAAAATGTTTTTCGTTTTCTTTTGGACACTCAACTGTTTTATATTTGAAACACTTAACCATATAATATTGTTATAATTTATTATTAAAATGAAAGAGCATTCATATACAAACATTTTGATTCATAAATCATAATTATATCGTCTTTATATTCCGAGATATGGCCATTTTAGTATATAATGTAAGTTTCCATTTTTAAACCATTAATGCGTCATATGAGTACTTTAATAGAAGAGTAAAACAGCGAAAAAGCCTTAACCTGTACCTAATTCCAACAAGAGATTTTTTACATAGTGTCTTGATGAAGGAAAAAAAGTTTACCAAATCCGGCCAACCAGAAGTTGGTTTTTCAAGATGGCCGCCATAAATCATTAAAATTGTACAAGATCTTACAAATCTTGACGTAGCTACTGAACCAAGTTACATAGAACTTTAAATATGGTGTCGTTTTATTCGCAATTAAACGATAAACAAATAAAAGGTATAATATAATGAAAATATTGTGATAGATTGGTTTTAGATAAAGCTAAAGTAGAAAAATATTTTTAAAACGTGTAATTTCCTATTTGTCACACATTTTACTCTTATATAAATATGTTTGCCATTTTTTATTACTGTTTTAGATAAAACGTCTTTTCACGAGTGATTAGAGACCAAAATTATGTTTCTATAAATTTTTAGTTGTAAAGGAAATCGTATTTTTAATTATTAAATTATTTTTATAACATTAAATTATTTAAAGCTACATGGCACTTTGTTTTAATTAAAATCTTTAGTTGAAGTTAATTTGCCAATTGGGTTAAACATGCATGATAGAGTGATAATAATTAATTGTAATAAAAAAAAAATAAACTCCATATTATGGTCTGTGTACCTTGGAGAACACGAAAAAGGGGATATGTTGTAAACATTGGTGGAGGTAACATTTCTTTTCGGAGAGGGAGCAAGAGTTAGAAATCAATGCAAATATTTTTGACCGCTCAAGCTAAAATAATCATCGTCGACTAATACTCCTCTAAATGCCATGTTAAATTAGGAAAAATAATTAGGATAACTATAAAATAATTAAAAAAATAAATAGAAGACATAAAATATTAATTACAAACATTTTCATATTAATTTTACAGTTATTTTGCTTTTACAAATCACATTATATTCATGGTGCATTCTTATATTTTGTTATATCTTACATTTGGTCCATGTATTTTAAACTTGGAATTGTTTGCGACAGTAAAATCATAAATCATAAATAATTATGATTTTTGCGCCATACTTCTCATTTTATAAAGGAAGTATTTTAATTTCAGACTTAAAAATAGGAATAAAAATTTAGGAATTAATAATTTAAATATCTTTAGTATATTACAGTATTATAGAAAATTTCTTGCTCTAATCTGTCTGATTTATTACTATATACCACAGTTTAATACTTGAAAAGCCCGTATAGTGAAATATTAAAGCGTTAAATATTATTATTAATAATAACTAAAGAGAAATGAATAAAGGCATAATATTTTTACCATGATTTAACTTATTTTCATAACAGCTTTTACTGATAGTGTACAGTTCCAGTAAATCATACTAAGATTTTTTTACACGTTTGAAATACTAGCTTTATATTAAGTCATAATCAGATTCATGTTATATCATAAATATATCACTGGTTTTAGGTCATTTTTCTATTTTCCGATAATGGTGATATGAAAAAGTATCGTTTTAAGTATACATTTCTATTCAAGTTAAAAAATGAGTTTATCCGTTTTAGGTACTGTTTTAAAAATAATATTGACTTTCTTAGAATAGTCTATAGTTTTTAAAATTAATTTTGTTTAACAGTGATGTTCGACTGCGTTCGCGGGTATGTGAAAATAACTAGAGACAAGTGAGCGGATTGTGAGAAATTTTATAGCGTATATTACTTTTAAAATGTCCCTGGGAATTTGCATGATTTTGTACAGTTTTATTCAAAAATTATTTAAAATATAAATTTTTTATTGGCTCTTTTTTTAGTAACATTTTAATGTTAATATGTGTTTAATGTCATTATAATAACTCGGAAAATTTGGTTTCAAAAGTTGAAAGCTTACAAAAGTAAGAATATTGTTGACTCGCTTAGTGCAACTTTCAGGGATCTTACGCTGATTTACAGTTTATTTATACTTGTATTGTATTAGGCCTACTTTAGAGCTATAGTCAAATAAATTTAACATATTTTTGATGTAAATTTTAAGTTTTTGTCAAATGTTCATTGTGAAATAGATAGTAATTTTATGACGGGCAGAAAAATTCAAATAATATACACACACACACACACACACACACACACACACACACACACACACTCACATATATATATATATATATATATATATATATATATATATATATATATATATATATATATATATATATATATATATATATATATATATATATATATTCTTATTTGGAGAAGTGTCAAACGACTGTTATATTAATAACAACTTTATGGGATAGAACAAAATGAAATGAAAAAGATAAATTGCTAATTTTCGTTTAATACAATAAACGTTTTCAAGCAAGAGAGATAGAAGGATGAAACTTTGACATAATAAACATAAAATGTAAACAAACAATTTTTTGGTATTTACAATTTTGGAAAACATATGATTTTGAAATTTTTTTTACAGTAAAAAGAATAATTTTCAGTTGTGTTGAATCTAGAATATATACTATCTTAAATTTAACCCGGAAGGAGCCTTGGTCTTTAAAACCAACTGGTGTGCCAATTCAGAATTTCTTAGTACTTCTTAGAATTTCTTAGAATTTCTTAGATAATAGAATCAAAACCCAAAAAACCAACCAACTGGTACTAAGAAATTCTGAATTGGCACACCAGTTGGTTTTAAAGACCAAGGCTCCTTCCGGGTTAAATTTAAGATAGTATATATTCTAGATTCAACACAACTGAAAATTATTCTTTGAACTGTAAAAAAAAATTTCAAAATCATATGTTTTCCAAAATTGTAAATACCAAAAAATTGTTTGTTTACATTTTATGTTTATTATGTCAAAGTTTCATCCTTCTATCTCTCTTGCTTGAAAACGTTTATTGTATTAAACGAAAATTAGCAATTTATCTTTTTCATTTCATTTTGTTCTATCCCATAAAGTTGTTATTAATATATATATATATATATATATATAATATATATATATATATATATATATATATATATATATTATAGTTTTAAATACCCGTCAATCCTGTTACAATTAGGTAAATACCCGTCAATCCTGTTACAGTTCGCGTGACATGATTGCCGTAACAGAATGGCCGTTTTTTTAGGGAAAATCTGTCCATTCTGTTACCTGAAGCTCTAGCCTCTCTCCGTAACACAATTGACACTGGCAATCCTGTCACACTACTTCTAACAGTGCTACCAACGTATTTTACTTTCTCCCTCTATACTATAGTATATGGAGAAAGTATTGTTTTCGTCAAAATTTTCGAATTTGAGTTGTTGGTGGATTTATCCATTTTGGTTCCCCCTGAGCCCAAAAAGTGGTTTTCGGAGTGATGTCTGTCTGTGTGTGTGTGTATGTGTGTGTGTGTGTGTGTGTGTGTGTGTGTGTGTGTGTGTGTGTGTGTGTGTGTGTGTGTGTGTGTGTGTGTGTGTGTGTGTGTGTGTGTGTGTCAGGATGTGAACAGAGCTAGAGAATGCCCTAATGGTCCGATTTTAATTAAATTTGGTACATAGGTCCAAATCCACGATAATTCCAGGCATTTTTTCCATTTTTTGAATTTTTTTATTTTTAAGGGTATTTTACCCCAAAAAACCTAAAAATCGTCAAAAATCAAAATTTCTCAAAAACGGCTCTAACGATTTTGATTAAAATTTTGTGGTTTATTAAGCTTAAAATGCTGAATAAAATGACACCACTCGCATCTCCGGGAAAATCCGCGTTCAAAAGTTATGGAGTAAAAAGTGTTTCAAAAATCAATTTTTTTGGATTTTCAAAATAGCTGTTGTCTTGAAATAAATTTTACTTATCACCATTAAATCAAGCTCAAAAAAGTAAATAATCCAGTATTTTAAATTATTGCTCTACGTCAAGTGGTTGCGGAGAAATTAAATTTTTCGTTTAGCGGTAAACGCAGTACGTTGTTAAGTCACAGACGCGCGTAGGGTCAAACGAGCGCTGCTCAGCCGGTAGCTATCCGACTGAGTCATCAAGACATTAATTTTTGAAGCTTTTAACATCTTTTTTATATTGTTGGGAGAAAGTATGTGTCAGTTAACTGATACCGTTTATTTTATTAATTAAAGATTTATAGATAACGCAGAATATCTTGGCCTCTGCCATACTCCACTTCTGGATTCAAATTGGTAAACATATTATACTAAAACCCTCTGCAACGATCTGCAACTTCTTCGCTCTACTCCAATTATTTCAACTGTAAACGGTCATCACAGGCCAAGATATGCTGTGTTATCTAAGACAGGAATTATACAGAATGTACTTGATCTTTCCACCGACCTCTTAAGGTATTATTTCTGACTTAAAGACAAGCGAAAATATCATATTTCAAATTTCCCAAACTCCATAGTTTTGGTGTACATCACGGTCTTGTGTACAGCCGCATTTTTGCATGTTTCAAAGAATAATTTTTAGTTTTTGAGAACGATTCGTTGAAATAAGTTAAAACTTGGTATACAACCTTTTGACGTAAAAGTATAATTGAAGAAAAATTATCACTTTTTTAGCGGCTGTTTATGCTTTACGTTCTTTAGACTTGAATTGCATAAAAACTACGTTAGGTAGCTAAATTTATGTTACGATATGGAGTTTAGGTAACTTAATTTCAAATCAAATGATATAATAAATAACTAAATTGGTTCATAAATAAGAAATATAGTTATTTAAATACAAATACTCTGGTATCTGAGCGGATTACCGCTGGAAAAGCGCGGTCATGGCACCAGCTCAACAATCGGTCTCGTACCCCAACTGCTCCGGAGAAGCGGTACAGCTTTGACTAGCCTCAAGTAAATTTCTCTATCTTGCTTACATTATTTTTGAACCTATTTCCATAATCTTTACATCGTTAAATTACAAATTAAACTATCTAAAAAACACACTATAACATACTCTGATACCCTATGAAGTTTTTATTAAATTTATGGTTTAATATTTTAAGCAGCCACCATTTAGAAATATGAATTATAAAAAATATTATTTTTTATTTAATTAGACCTTTGCCGTAAAAGCTCTCTGTCGAAATAGTTAAACGTCTTCGCGTCTTCTAACACTACTCGATATATTTACACTTACATTGTATACAAGAGGGTATACAAGAGGGTTTTCATAGGAACATATATGTGTCCTAAAATTCTTTGTCATTTTATTCGTCATTATTCGCTAATTGCTACTTTTCTAAACTTCATATTTTTATTTCCTTGACGGATGGTTGTATTTAGTTTATATTTGGTATAAAGCTTTATCACACCTATGCCCATTTTCAGGAAAATCAATGTTTCTCGGATGTGCATTTGGAAATGGCGGCCATTTTTATTTTTAAACTATAATATCTAAAAATTGGTAGTCTATATATTATTAAACAGTTATGAATAGAAAAAAGTTGAACAGTTAAACTATCGAACCAAATAAAACTAAGTTTGTAATGATCTAACGGCAAATAATTGAGTTATCAAGATTGTTTTCTAAAACAACCTAAATAATTGGTGTTTATTACAGTGAAAATGTACATTTTATAAAAAAATTAAAAAACAGCAATTATTCCTTAATTTTTTGTTAGTTCCTTACAAACGTTACATCATTGGATTGATCATCTAATTTTCAACAGTTTTTTTTAGTTTTTAACAGTTTGATAACATTTACCGATTCTGAGATATTTTAGTTTAAAATTTTAAAATGGTCGCTATTTTGAAAATACACATAGGAAAAGTAATAATTTTCCCGAAAATGACCATCAATATGATAAAGGTTCATGAATGATATTAATATTATAATTATATTAAATATGAATTCAATACAATCATCCGTTACGGAAATAAATATTAACAAGTGTAAAAAAAAACAGTGGCTAATGGCCTAAGGAAACATATCAGGACATATGATCCAATTATATTGTTTGTTTATTTTGATCCAAGGACTCACCGTACGAAGTTTCCGAAGAAAGTTTAAACACCCTGTATATAAAATATCTTATAATGGCGATCGATTTTGACCAGTCACTCCTGTCATCAGGCCCAATCTGAGAGAGTCTTTTCAATTCTTTCAGTCTTATTCACACTATGAAACAACACAAATTAACACATAGTGTTATTCAACTCTTCCCTTCGTGGTGTGGTGTGTGGAGGTGTCGTTTGCACCCCGTGCCGCACAACACACCACTACTAGGGAGAAGTTGTTTAACTTTAAAACTGCCATACACTAGCTAAAACAAAATTATTAAAATGGGCTTAAAACTGGGCAGAATGACCTTTGTTAAAGCTACTTTCCTTGATGTTTTTGAGAGTGGGTACGTGTATTCTTTTACTTTAATTCCTTTAAATAATAAAAATATAATAGCTCAGGTATTTTGATTTTCTAAAAATATCGATTTTGGCGATAGTTTATTTTTATCGATAGTCCTGAGCAATAACGCTTGGTATACTTATGGGTAACCGGATATTAATCGGTTTCTAACATAAAACAAATAAAAATACGTAATAGCCACTAAACACAATGCTGTTTCCCTCCCCGCTGGTGTCGTCCACCGAGCGGCGAGTGTTTTGAGTGGCGAGTGTTCTGAGCGGCGAACCTCAGGTAGAAAAGGGTCAAAGGGAATTTGCGGGGAATTCCTCCCTTCGGCAGGGAGAACCTCGCCTCGCGGCCGCGGTCGTAGCGCTAGGCGAGTTTTATGGATGCAGAGGTTTACGGGAATCGTGTTTTAAAAATAATTAATTAAGATAGAGATTGGCTCTTTTTAATAAAAGTACAAAAACGAAGAAAACATTTTATAATTTTTAAATACAATTTCTTTTTAGCTATAACTGACTAAAATCATCTGTTATTCTCGATGCAAATGCAAGGTGTCATATTAAAGAAGAATAACGGTGCTAAATTTCCTTGGTTACACTTTGGTAATCTCACTTTGGTAGTTTCATCAAAACTAATGGAAAACTTCAGTTAAAAAATCAAGAAAAACAGATGATTTTAGACAGTTATAGCTGTCAACTATTGGTCACTATTAGTCAACGCCAATTAACTTATTAATGAAGTTTATTAAAAATAAGTATATATTGATAACTTTTAATAATAAGACCATATGCGTCTTGTTTGAAGTGGCATTCACATTGTATTGCATTTACTGTATTAGTGAACTGATGTAAAGACACTGAAAATGCGAGTCACCTGAGAGGTATTGTACTCAGAGCCTCTCACGAGTTTCTCCCTGCCGAAGAGAGGAATTCCCCGCAAATTCCATTTGACCCTTTTCTACCTGAGGTTCGCCGCTCAGAACACTCGCCGCTCAAAACACTCGCCGCTCAAAACACGTAACCCCCCGCTAGACCGCACCCCAGCGGCCTCTGACGTCACCCGTGCCCTCCAGACATGCGACTGGTTTTGTGGTGAATAATTTTGTAACCAATAAACCAATTCAGATGGGGTTTGCATACTTCTTTGTTCCACAAGCTAGGCTACGGAATGGTAGAAGTTTTAAATCTTTGTAAAGGTCTAAATTGAAGCGAGTGTTCGGGCGATTTAAATTCGCGCGCCACCGGGATCAGCTGACGTTGGCCGCTTGGTTAGAATCAGCTGTTCCGAGGTTTTACTTGGTGGCCGTGCCGCGCATGCGCTGCGGTGGTGGAGAGGAAAGCCGTCGTCTCGACTCGAGACTCGAGGGACAGACAGGACAGGGCCCGTCAGTCCACCCACGGCCAGGCGGAAAGAACGCCACACCATTCTCCTTTCCTCAGGGTTGACCATAATAATTAAATAAATGTCGGGCGTCCGACAAGGCCATTCCTTATTCATACTTCAGCGTTATTGCTCAGGTACGGTTACAGTAATTGTATAATTCAGCGTAGTTTACCTTATAATTCAAAATCGTTAAAATAATTTTGATTTTATTTAACTTAATTAAATAACTTGTACAAGGAATTGATTTTAATAGCGTTTTACGTACTCTTCAAGAATTCTTTGTTAGACGGTAGACCGCGTGGTTGACCGGAGTACGATATTTGATTTTATTTCGAATCGATTTACACCAGTCCATTGTAGGCCCAGGGTGAACTAACCCTGGGAATAAAATAATTTGTTGAATAAAAACTTGTCTTTTATCTGCGTTAGGCCCGGGGCGAAACAGCTCCTGGGAAACACATTGGACTTTTGTTAATTAAATTGGATATTAGATTTGTAACTTAAACTAATTAAATAGAAGCCCGATGTTATTAAATTGGCGATATCTATACGGTGAAATCCTGATACTTGCGTTTTAGCTGAAGAATTAGTTGTTTCTTTTTAGCCGTGTGGCTTATTTTAGTTTTTTCGTTATTTTAATCAAAATGTCACCGGGGAATCTAAATTAACGTTTTTAAAAATTCCAGGGCTATGATCAGCTGAGGATTTACTTGAGAACTCTATGTTAATTTTACCTTGCGTCTGAGCCCTCCTATAAACTATATTAATTTGTTAAATCAATTTAGAACCTTGGACATTTACCCGATCGAGCGATTCCAAGCTGTAGAATTCAATTTTAACACAACCGCGAATTGCACCGTTACATCTTGCCTGTAAATAATAATAAAAAATAAAAAAAAAAATAGTAACTTTTAAAGTCGGAATTTCTCCGCTGAACCATGAGAAATGACAGTTTTTTTATACTTCCAGGTTTTTTGGTGCATTATCCACCCAAAACCTAGAGTATTCAATGAAATGTAGCTGTATATACTGAACCTAACAATAATAATCGTACTTTATTCTACAACACGCATGTAATAAGAGTTTTAAAAAACGGCAATTTTCACTGTACTCATTCGTCAATATTCTAGGTTCGATTTCGGCGATTACAAGAAACCATAAGCTTGGAAATTACGGATTACTGCTTAAATTAAAGAGATCCAGGCATTTCTAGCCTTGTATGAAGAAATATATTCATAGTTTTTATATCAAATAATCTTAATAACAGCTCCTCAGACGGTAGACAATGGTCGAGTTGACCCTCGGATGAGATAGTTTCATTACTAAGCCGTGTTTCAAAACAATAATAAAGTGATTTTTATAACTTTAAGCTGCACTTTGTTCCTGTGTAAATGAACTAGAGTGCCTTAGGAAATCTTAAAGGCTAAATAATTTACGCAATAACAATCGCTCAATAGAAACACATTGCCTGGAATTCATTAAATTGAATAGAATAGAAGAGCACAGTTTTTTGTCCAGTTAATTACTTTTTTGGGTATTTTGAGAAGAATTTCATTTGTTTTTTCATCCTAATCAATGGAAACATTACTAGTAATTTGTACTTCACGAATTAATCGCGCATTAATAGCTAGCTAAGAAAGATGTAATCTATACTTATTTAAAACGCTTAGGCTTTTTTCTGTTGATAACTCCTCCTACAGTTCTCGACTGATTTTCAAGTTTTTGGTGTCGCTGGATAGGGCTTGGTCTATAGTTGTTTTCACCAAAAATTGATGAGAATTTTAATTAAAAAAGGGCGAAATCCACAAATTAAATTTGAAAATTTCCCATTAGAATAACATTTGGATTAGGTTGATAATTATAAACATCTGTTAATCTACAACTGTCAATAGTTTTCACAATATTGGATTGGTCGGATGTAAATGATTTAGAACTAAATGTAACATTTGTATTGTATCAAAATAAATTGCTCGATTTTGTTTCTTCTACATACATATATTAAAAACTACTGGTGCAAATCTTACAACTTATGACTCTTTTTGTATGTTTTCGTACCCGAGGAGTTCAATAAAACTATTTTTAAACTAACGAAAATCAATAGTTTAGCCGTTATGAATGAAAACTCGGAAATAATGAATTTAATCAGTATCTTGAAAACTACTGCTGCAAAGCTTATAGCTTATGACTCTTTTTGTATGTTTTCGGACCCGAGGAGTTCAATAAAAATATTTCCAAACTAACAAAAATCAATAGTTTAGCCGCTATGAATGAAAACTCGGAAATAATGAATTTAATCAGTATCTTGAAAACTACTGCTGCAAATCTTATAACTTATGACTCTTTTTGTATGTTTTCGGACCCGAGGAGTTCAATAAAAATATTTCCAAACAAACAAAAATCAATAGTTTAGCCGCTATGAGTGAAAACTCGGAAATAATGAATTTAATCGATATCTTGAAAACTACTGGTGCAAATCTTATAACTTATGACTCTTTTTGTATGTTTTCGGACCCGAGGAGTTCAATAAAAATATTTCCAAACTAACAAAAATCAATAGTTTAGCCGCTATGAATGAAAACTCGGAAATAATGAATTTAATCAGTATCTTGAAAACTACTGCTGCAAATCTTATAACTTATGACTCTTTTTGTATGTTTTCGGACCCGAGGAGTTCAATAAAAATATTTCCAAACTAACAAAAATCAATAGTTTAGCCGCTATGAGTGAAAACTCGGAAATAATGGATTTAATCGATATCTTGAAAACTACTGGTGCAAATCTTACAACTTATGACTCTTTTTGTATGTTCTCGTACCCGAGGAGTTCAATAAAATATTTCCAAACTAACAAAAATCAATAGTTTAGCCGCTATGAGTGAAAACTCGGAAATAATGGATTTAATCGATATCTTGAAAACTACTGGTGCAAATCTTACAACTTATGACTCTTTTTGTATGTTCTCGTACCCGAGGAGTTCAATAAAAATATTTCCAAACTAACAAAAATCAATAGTTTAGCCGCTATGAATGAAAACTCGGAAATAATGAATTTAATCAGTATCTTGAAAACTACTGCTGCAAATCTTATAACTTATGACTCTTTTTGTATGTTTTCGGACCCGAGGAGTTCAATAAAAATATTTCCAAACAAACAAAAATCAATAGTTTAGCCGCTATGAGTGAAAACTCGGAAATAATGAATTTAATCGATATCTTGAAAACTACTGGTGCAAATCTTATAACTTATGACTCTTTTTGTATGTTTTCGGACCCGAGGAGTTCAATAAAAATATTTCCAAAATAACAAAAATCAATAGTTTAGCCGCTATGAATGAAAACTCGGAAATAATGAATTTAATCAGTATCTTGAAAACTACTGCTGCAAATCTTATAACTTATGACTCTTTTTGTATGTTTTCGGACCCGAGGAGTTCAATAAAAATATTTCCAAACTAACAAAAATCAATAGTTTAGCCGCTATGAGTGAAAACTCGGAAATAATGGATTTAATCGATATCTTGAAAACTACTGGTGCAAATCTTACAACTTATGACTCTTTTTGTATGTTCTCGTACCCGAGGAGTTCAATAAAAATATTTCCAAACTAACAAAAATCAATAGTTTAGCCGCTATGAGTGAAAACTCGGAAATAATGGATTTAATCGATATCTTGAAAACTACTGGTGCAAATCTTACAACTTATGACTCTTTTTGTATGTTCTCGTACCCGAGGAGTTCAATAAAAATATTTCCAAACTAACAAAAATCAATAGTTTAGCCGCTATGAATGAAAACTCGGAAATAATGAATTTAATCAGTATCTTGAAAACTACTGCTGCAAATCTTATAACTTATGACTCTTTTTGTATGTTTTCGGACCCGAGGAGTTCAATAAAAATATTTCCAAACAAACAAAAATCAATAGTTTAGCCGCTATGAGTGAAAACTCGGAAATAATGAATTTAATCGATATCTTGAAAACTACTGGTGCAAATCTTATAACTTATGACTCTTTTTGTATGTTTTCGGACCCGAGGAGTTCAATAAAAATATTTCCAAACTAACAAAAATCAATAGTTTAGCCGCTATGAATGAAAACTCGGAAATAATGAATTTAATCAGTATCTTGAAAACTACTGCTGCAAATCTTATAACTTATGACTCTTTTTGTATGTTCTCGTACCCGAGGAGTTCAATAAAAATATTTCCAAACTAACAAAAATCAATAGTTTAGCCGCTATGAGTGAAAACTCGGAAATAATGGATTTAATCGATATCTTGAAAACTACTGGTGCAAATCTTACAACTTATGACTCTTTTTGTATGTTCTCGTACCCGAGGAGTTCAATAAAAATATTTCCAAACTAACAAAAATCAATAGTTTAGCCGCTATGAGTGAAAACTCGGAAATAATGAATTTAATCGATATCTTGAAAACTACTGCTGCAAATCTTATAACTTATGACTCTTTTTGTATGTTTTCGGACCCGAGGAGTTCAATAAAAATATTTCCAAACTAACAAAAATCAATAGTTTAGCCGCTATGAGTGAAAACTCGGAAATAATGAATTTAATCGATATCTTGAAAACTACTGCTGCAAATCTTATAACTTATGACTCTTTTTGTATGTTTTCGGACCCGAGGAGTTCAATAAAACTATTTTTAAACTAACGAAAATCAATAGTTTACCCGTTATGAATGAAAACTCGGAAATAATGAATTTAATCAGTATCTTGAAAACTACTGCTGCAAAGCTTATAACTTATGACTCTTTTTGTATGTTTTCGGACCCGAGGAGTTCAATAAAAATATTTCCAAACTAACAAAAATCAATAGTTTAGCCGCTATGAATGAAAACTCGGAAATAATAAATTTAATCAGTATCTTGAAAACTACTGCTGCAAATCTTATAACTTATGACTCTTTTTGTATGTTTTCGGACCCGAGGAGTTCAATAAAAATATTTCCAAACTAACAAAAATCAATAGTTTAGCCGCTATGAGTGAAAACTCGGAAATAATGAATTTAATCGATATCTTGAAAACTACTGCTGCAAATCTTATAACTTATGACTCTTTTTGTATATTTTCGGACCCGAGGAGTTCAATAAAAATATTTCCAAACTAACAAAAATCAATAGTTTAGCCGCTATGAATGAAAACTCGGAAATAATGAATTTAATCAGTATCTTGAAAACTACTGCTGCAAATCTTATAACTTATGACTCTTTTTGTATGTTTTCGGACCCGAGGAGTTCAATAAAAATATTTCCAAACTAACAAAAATCAATAGTTTAGCCGCTATGAGTGAAAACTCGGAAATAATGAATTTAATCGATATCTTGAAAACTACTGCTGCAAATCTTATAATTTATGACTCTTTTTGTATATTTTCGGACCCGAGGAGTTCAATAAAAATATTTCCAAACTAACGAAAATCAATAGTTTAGCCGCTATGAATGAAAAATCGGAAATAATGAATTTAATCAGTATCTTGAAAACTACTGCTGCAAATCTTATAACTTATGACTCTTTTTGTATGTTTTCGGACCCGAGGAGTTCAATAAAAATATTTCCAAACTAACAAAAATCAATAGTTTAGCCGCTATGAGTGAAAACTCGGAAATAATGAATTTAATCGATATCTTGAAAACTACTGGTGCAAATCTTATAACTTATGACTCTTTTTGTATGTTTTCGGACCCGAGGAGTTCAATAAAAATATTTCCAAATTAAAAAAATCTATAGTTTAGCCGCTATGAATGAAAACTCGGAAATAATGAATTTAATCAGTATCTTGAAAACTACTGCTGCAAATCTTATAACTTATGACTCTTTTTGTATGTTTTCGGACCCGAGGAGTTCAATAAAAATATTTCCAAACTAACAAAAATCAATAGTTTAGCCGCTATGAGTGAAAACTCGGAAATAATGGATTTAATCGATATCTTGAAAACTACTGGTGCAAATCTTACAACTTATGACTCTTTTTGTATGTTCTCGTACCCGAGGAGTTCAATAAAAATATTTCCAAACTAACAAAAATCAATAGTTTAGCCGCTATGAGTGAAAACTCGGAAATAATGGATTTAATCGATATCTTGAAAACTACTGGTGCAAATCTTACAACTTATGACTCTTTTTGTATGTTCTCGTACCCGAGGAGTTCAATAAAAATATTTCCAAACTAACAAAAATCAATAGTTTAGCCGCTATGAGTGAAAACTCGGAAATAATGGATTTAATCGATATCTTGAAAACTACTGGTGCAAATCTTACAACTTATGACTCTTTTTGTATGTTCTCGTACCCGAGGAGTTCAATAAAAATATTTCCAAACTAACAAAAATCAATAGTTTAGCCGCTATGAGTGAAAACTCGGAAATAATGAATTTAATCGATATCTTGAAAACTACTGCTGCAAATCTTATAACTTATGACTCTTTTTGTATGTTTTCGGACCCGAGGAGTTCAATAAAACTATTTTTAAACTAACGAAAATCAATAGTTTACCCGTTATGAATGAAAACTCGGAAATAATGAATTTAATCAGTATCTTGAAAACTACTGCTGCAAAGCTTATAACTTATGACTCTTTTTGTATGTTTTCGGACCCGAGGAGTTCAATAAAAATATTTCCAAACTAACAAAAATCAATAGTTTAGCCGCTATGAATGAAAACTCGGAAATAATAAATTTAATCAGTATCTTGAAAACTACTGCTGCAAATCTTATAACTTATGACTCTTTTTGTATGTTTTCGGACCCGAGGAGTTCAATAAAAATATTTCCAAACTAACAAAAATCAATAGTTTAGCCGCTATGAGTGAAAACTCGGAAATAATGAATTTAATCGATATCTTGAAAACTACTGCTGCAAATCTTATAACTTATGACTCTTTTTGTATATTTTCGGACCCGAGGAGTTCAATAAAAATATTTCCAAACTAACAAAAATCAATAGTTTAGCCGCTATGAATGAAAACTCGGAAATAATGAATTTAATCAGTATCTTGAAAACTACTGCTGCAAATCTTATAACTTATGACTCTTTTTGTATGTTTTCGGACCCGAGGAGTTCAATAAAAATATTTCCAAACTAACAAAAATCAATAGTTTAGCCGCTATGAGTGAAAACTCGGAAATAATGAATTTAATCGATATCTTGAAAACTACTGCTGCAAATCTTATAACTTATGACTTTTTTTGTATGTTTTCGGACCCGAGGAGTTCAATAAAAATATTTCCAAACTAACGAAAATCAATAGTTTAGCCGCTATGAATGAAAATTCGGAAATAATGAATTTAATCGATATCTTGAAAACTACCGTTGCAAATCTTAAATCTTATCACTCTTTTTGTATGTTGAACTATGAAAAATTACCCTTTTCTTTATGGTAACGACTCTTCACAGTCACGACACTTCTATTAAAACTACATATATTTGGATTTGTCTCACATTTTTTTACCCGACATTCCAGAAACAATTTATACCGGTGTCTTAAAGCTCTTGTGATGATTTACTATAGCGCTGGGTGTGATTGGCTGCAGAGTTAACTCTGATGACAATTACCACGACCGCTGGTAAACCATCAGTAGCCCTCCAAGCAACGTTTATCTTCATCTTTACCTAATCTTCACTGGTATGTTTGGTTATTTTTTGAGGACACGTGAAGTGACCGAGTGTCATGACTGTCTCACAATACCTTAACCTCAAACTATTAGACTTTTGACGACCCCAAAAAGCTTTTTGTTCCCATTCTTGAGGAATTTTTGCACACCGACAACTTTCTAGAAAATGTCTTACAAAACAAAATATCAATCAATATAATATTGATTCTTATTTGTTTTAAGTCAAATAATATAGTAAGATGGTTTGTTTATGATTTTTATCTCATTTATAACGGTCTACTCCAGGTTACAGACTGCAATCCCATATTTATTGGCGAAACTGTGTTATCACACGCCCCTAGTGGTAACTCAAATGGTTATCAAATAAAATGTGGAAGTTACGTAATTTGTTATCGACAGGTTGTTATCGAAAGCTAACGATATCGATACCACTGGAAACTTAGCCCCAGTGAGTCTGTGTAAATCAATTGGTACAAGCAGACCAAGCACACAGACTCACTGTATGGCGAAATGATCAGTGGTTTCGTTTACGAAAATATATAAAAACAAATAGAACAAATTATACCTATTGGTTTTTACACCTTGAAAGTACACGGAGCTTATTTTTCATGAATAGTATTGAATTTCAAGGTAATTAATTTTTATCGATGGATCCGAGCGATATCGATTAGTACATTTAACAGTAACCTGATATTGATCAGTTTTTTCAGGAAAAATTATAGCTAAATAGAAGTGATTGCTACCAACACTGCTAAGAAATCCCGTAAGCGACCCCGGGCCAGCGCTCACCCGGCGGGCGGTCCAAACATGCAACTGGTCTTAGGTCAATATTTTTTTAACTAATAAGGCTAATTGGACGGGGTTTGAGTAATTCCTTTTACCTTGAAATACGCTAACGAATGTCATGGGTTCTAAACCTTGTCTGTTAATAGTAAAAAAACTAGGTCTCCTATTTGCTATATTCCTCATTATGGGCCCGGATTGCTAAAAATTATATCACCTTATTCCGTGTGATTAGCAGAATTTGATTTTATCATCAGAATTAGGCCTTGGCGTCATACCGGGGATATATAGATTCAATAATTTCCCTCAGTGACTGCACGGTCTCGAGAGCGATGAGTGGTGTGAGTAGGAATGCTGGGTGTGCAGTTTAACGTACGATAACTCACCAACTAGAACAAAATATTGCTTATATATTTATCTATTTGTAACCTATACGTCCTAAATGAATAAGACTTGCTCGTTTCGGTTTGTTAATTCAAGTACGTGTATACCAATACAATTGATAATTTAAAATAAATGAAAGATGAACACAATTTTAAACACTAAAATATAGGCGATTTTACTCATTAATCTTACTTAAAGTGGGTACGAGGTATACTAAAAGAATATGAATACTATAGTGTATTTATTTAATAAATAATATTGTCAAAAAGTAGCTTATACTTAATTATTCCTAGTTCCAATAACCACTCTAGTGTTTATTTTTAACTGCATACAATGAATAAAACGCAAAGGTGTATTCATTGGTTTCAATGATTTTTAAATATCACTAATGCTTCGTATTTTATGTGAGTTTATCGCGTACCGATAAGTGTATAAGAAGTATATAATAGTAAACAAGTATAAAAAGTACAAATAATAAAATGTAGTAGAGTATAATGCTAAGAACAATGTAACTGTGGTCAAAATATTGATTTTCGTCAATATTTTGTTACATATTAATGCCTTCTATTCCTTGCAATGCTTAGTGTAGCTCATACGCGATATAACCCTGTTTGAGCGAAAGTTGTAGATTAGATTCAACAATAATTAAATGTTGAATCATGTACATCTTGCATTTATAGTTAAATGATGCCTTTCTATTCGGCGGGTGTTAAAACAGCTCCGGACACAGTTTTGATTCTCATAAAAACAGTTAAATAACATTAACATTTTAGTTTATTCACCATATTATATAATAAAAGAGTGCATTTAAGGGTCTAGAGAGAGAACTTCTGAACGGATTGAGGCCGTTTTGGTGTCAATGGATTTCTCATGACCCTTGGATGATAGGAAAAATATGGTATCCCTCGGAAAATGCCTTATAAAGCCGCAAAATGAAAATTAAACCTTATTTAGACCAATCTAAGACGTGATTTTGTCGATTTGTTTACTGCTCCAGGTGATCCATATCTTACATTGAAATTTGACACCACTGCTGCTTTACAAAGTGTTTTTGTAAACAAAACAGACAACTTTTCATTTCTATGATAATAATTGACAGATACAAATGAAATCAAGGATACGCAATGTTGAAGTGGTTTTTAAAGCAGTAAAATAAATATCTAACAGCTGATGTTTTAATAAAATTGTTGTTACTATACTATAAAGAGAGTTTATTTCATAAAGGTGATTGAATTTATGTATTTAAACTTACAAGCTATTTATTAATATTTGTTTGCACAAATTTTTTATCTATCAACTAATGAGCTTTATGTTTTGAAATATATAGGGTGTTCGGAAAAACCGTTTCAGGAATTCAGGAGGTTATTTCCCAAATCAAAATAAGCAAAAAGATTCCTATAAACATATGTCCTAAAATGTTTCGTTAACCCGCTAGCCGCCATTTTGTTTTTTACACTAAATAATTTTTATTTCCGTAATGGATCATTGTATTAAGTTAATATTTGGCATGAACCTTCATCATAGCAATACCCATTTTCAAGAAAAAAGTTATTTTTTTTTAATGTGTATTTTGAAAATGACGGCCATTTTAAAATTTTAAACTAAAATATCTCAAAGCCGTTAAATTTTATAAAAATTTCACTAGACACAAAAAGTTGACAAATTTAATTATCTAACCAATGGTAACCAATGGTTTGTAAGGATCTGACAACAAATAACTGAGTTATCGAGATTTTTCAATTAAAATTACCTTAATTTGCATTAATTACAATGCAAAATCAATGTTTTTATGCATAAAAATCTCAATAACTCCGTTATTTGTTGTCAGATCCTTATAAAATTGGTACCATTGGTTAGATAATTAAATTTGCCAACTTTTTTGTGACTAATAAAATTTTTATAAAATTTACCGGTTTTGAGATATTTTAGTTTAAAATTTTTAAATGGCCGCCATTTTGAAAATACACATTGGAAAAAAAATAACTTTTCTCTTGAAAATGGGTCTTGCTATGATGAAGGTTCATGCCAAATATTAACTTAATACAAAGATCCATTACGGAAATAAAAACTATTTAGTGTAAAAAACAAAATGGCGGCTAGCGGGTTAATAAAGCATTTTAGGACATATGTTTACAGGAACTTTTTTTACTTATTTTGATTTGGGCAATAACCTCCTGAATTCCTGAAACGTTTTTTCCGAACACCCTGTATAAACATAATATTTTGATTGTAAAATTCTCCCCACCGTATTTTAATCCATTAATCTTTGTTACAACTTATAACGTCTCTATATTCTTATTTTTCATCCTTTTAAGGTCGTGTAGGCTTATGATTCTACATTTTTAACAGTTGGTTTATTGTTCTCACTGATACAAACAATGAAGTACAAAAATATAATGATATGTAACTCGAACCTCGAAGAAATAAGTCTTGAAATATACGAGAAGAAATGCCAAGAATAAGAAAATGAGATGGAAATAAAGTGGAAACAAAAGACAGAGAATAAAAATTTTGAATAGTGTTTTAGTGAAGGTAAAAAAACCTACTATACGATTGACTTGGAGGACAATTCAGTAACACTTAGTACACCCAGGAATGTACTTCTATACCATTACGTGAAAAATTCAAGTCAGAACTTGAAAGGAAGGTTCAATTAAATGCTTAAATACTGTGGAAGAGCCCACAAAATGGTGCTCAGTGATGCCAAAACCTAAAGGGAACGTTAGACTCATCGTGGATCTTACAAAATTAAACAACAGCGTACGGAGGCAAAAATGCCAGAGATTGAGGACACACTTAATAAGATTGGTAAATAGCGAGTGTTAAACAAATAATAATCATGAATCTAAACAAATAAGATACAAACTCCAAATTCTGGTTAGTTAAATGGACTCCGAGTCAGCAAAATTATACAAATAAGTTAATTGGCCATACAACTGGAATGGAATAAATGGAAATACGGTTACAAACCTTTAATCATTATTTTTTTTTTGTAAAGTCTCATAGGCCTACTATATTGTAAAACCATATGATAGTAAGTATTATAAACTAATTAAACTTATAAACTATTATGATATATAGAGATCGCCTCCTCATCGAAATTAGACCAAACTTAGAGTTGATGTTTGGGGGGCCGATCTAAAGAAATCGGGGGCCGATCTAAGAAGTTTATAAACATTATATGATTGAAACATCTGTTCTTCCTGTTTTTAACAGGGTTTTTACAACAACTGTCTAATTATTTAATCAATTCTCCTTCCTCAAAAAGATTAACATTGAAATTTTGAAAGCCTATGGGGTGTAGGCCTGATGGAGTCCACCGTGAATTATAATAGGATTCTGCTCATCTACAGGACTATACCTTTCTAAAGGTATGCGCGGATTTCTCATATAATGCACATGACCTGAGAAGAAAGAAGGAAAAGAAACATGCTTGCCTATTATACAGGTTGATTCAGACCACCCGTCCACTATTTATAGCAGGAGAACGGTTTGAGATAAAATCATGAAATAAAGTTTTTTCCCACTAAATGGCATATGGGCTTTCCAATAAAAATATTTTTATCCATGCCAGTATACAAGGTGTTCCAAAACTGGAGGTCACGGGTTCGAATCTCAAAATTTTCTTAAATAAGCATGCAGATTTTTTTACATAATTTTAAACGTATTAGTGAAAGGAGCATTTTGGTAAAAAAATAATGAATTTATCTTTTTCCGTTCCAAAATGGCGGCCATTTTTGTAAGAAAAATCAACATTTACGGAATACCCTGTAATTCTTGTATTATTTGTCATAAATGACTCCTGATTCAATATACTTATTTGAAATGAGCTAAGCTTTGAATGGTTTGTCACAAGACCACATTTATTTAAAAAATTAAATTTCCAAAATTTAATAATTTTGAAAATTTTAACTTAAACAAAACTCAAAATTTTTAAATGTAAACATATGTCATATGGTATATCATCTTGAAGCTCTCGTTGAACTGAGCAGCTTTGTAATTTACACTATTATTCTATCTCTTGTGGTTTTGTAGTAATAAGGTAAAAATGCCATTTTCCCATATGATTTGCATGTTAAATTAATGTTATGACAACAATCAAAGAAGGACCTCCATACTAATAAAGCCCTCAACAATTAACATGCAAATCATATGGAAAAATGGCATTTTTACGTAATTACAATAAAACCTCAAGAGATAGAATAATAGTGTAAATTACAAAGTTGCTCAGTTCAACGAGAGCTTTAAGATGATATACAATATGACATATGTTTACATTTAAAATTTTTGAGTTTTGTTTAAGTTAAAATTTCCAAAATTATTAAATTTTGGAAATTTGAGTTTTTTTAATAAATGTGGTCTTGTGACATATCATTGCAAAGCTTAGCTTATTTCAAATAAGTATATTCAATCAGAAGTCATTTATGACAAATAATACAAGAACTACAGGGTATTCCGTAAATGTTGATTTTTCTTACAAAAATGGCCGCCATTTTGAAACGGAAAAAGATAAATTCATTCTGTTTTCACGAAAATGCTCCTTTGACTAATACGTTTAAAATTATGTAAAAAAATCTGCATGTTTATGTAAGAAAATTTTGAGATTCGAACCCGTGACCTCCAGTTTGGGAACACCCTGTATACTGGCATTGATGAAAATATTTTTATTGGAAAGCCCATGTGCGATTTAGTGGGAAAAAAACTTTATTTCATGATTTTATCTCAAACCGTTCTCCTGCTATAAATAGTGGACGGGTGGTCTGAATCACCCTGTAGAAGACTAGGAAATCGCCCACTGGTCGAATTTCTACCAAATATTTAGTTGATTTTGAGCTAATTAGTTAAAAAATATATATATAGATAAAACAAACTTCTTCCTGATTTGCTATAATTTGTTATTACAACAGCTGTTACATGATTAATCAATTATCCTTCTCCCATAAGATTAACATTGAAACTTTCGAAGCCTGAAGGGCATAGCCTCGGGGGCCGATGTGAATTAAAATACCATTCTGCTCATCTAAAATACACTACCTTTCAAACGGTATGCGCGGGTTTCTTTTACGTTGCTCACAAGCTGAGAAAAAAGGAGGAAAAGAAACAGGCTTAAATATTAATATATAGATAACTGTTCACATTGCTAAAGAAATGGAAATTGGAATAGGCCCTACTATGTTGTCTGTGTGTTAATAAATTCTGTGACCATTTTCAAACGTGGACATCAAATTCATGAATAATCTTCATGAAAATTACCCGTCATTTTTGATGGGCTGTTTGCTAGTAAAGCAATAAACGCGGTTATCAAACCTTAGTAGTTTTGTGAACCGTGAATGGAATTCGCTCAGTCAACGACCTACTCAATGCCACTTGCAACGAATTTCTCTAGGTTATAGCCGCCATCGATGTCCTTACCCCCTCCACTGGGACGGTCCTCGTGCGCTGTCGCTCAATCTGGACCTAGCCACCCATGTATAATTTTACATATCCTTATAGAGCTTGAAAAGACAAAAGAACATTTTGTGATGCTAAAACTAAACGGTTACATACTATAAAACCACGTCTTTCCTTATTTTACCACAGTCCATATTATATTCAATGTGCATTGTCCAAAATGAAATAAAATGGGTCATATTTCACAAAATTTGGACACTTCATACAAATAAGGGGCTTAATAATGAATTGAGCCGGACAAGGCTACAGGCTATATGTGAAGCTATAAAACCTTGGGTAAAAGACAATTTATTGACCCAGATAAATTATTGAAAATATGTTTATGTAATCCTACTAACATTATAAATGTGGATGTCCTGTTGTCTGCTATAGGCTACTTTCACACGAAAACTACTCAACCGATCATCATGAAACTTTGTAGCCTACACATATTCTTGGAGGCATCAGAAGTACCATGGGCTACTTTTTATTTCAAAAGAATTATCTTCACAAAAATTAAAAAGATTTAAAAAAAAATTTAATCGATTTATTTTGTTATTATTGGTAGCCAAGAAACAAATTCAACGAAAATTTCCAATGTAGCTACAATGCGAGCAAATTCGCGGGGAAAAGATAGAATTTTTTTTATAATGTTGACATAAAGTTTGGCCCCATATAAATTGAAACAAATAAGAACTGAGTTCATAATTGTTTCTATCCAGTGCTCATTGCTGCGGGTAAAAAAAGCATGTGTGGTTATGTCAAAAAAACTATGAATAACACAACGATATTTATAATAGTTACATCAGAAAGTTGAGGATGGCCGTTAATTTATCGTCTATACTTAAGTAGAATATTTACTATCGTCTACTATAGCCTATTGATTTTTAGTACCGGCAAACCGAGTTTCACTCTATAAATACACTGTCCTACTCTTTGAATTTAAGAACAAACATTCCATTTTAATTAATTTAAAATCATCGAATATGTGAACATAATGGCAAATGGTCCCTATGAATTCAGTATACCAGTAATATGAGCTTAATTTATATACCGATAAAAATAGTTGTTTTTTTATAATAGCTGATTAACTTGTAGCAGAGATTGGCGTAGGCCTAAGTTATTAAAACCTCTTAAATTACAGCGTTTTTTTTATTTCATTTAATATAATTTTTATTTTTGAAATGTAAATTTTGGTCTAAAACAAGTAGTTTTTTTAATGTAGGTACCGATCAAGCATTTTGTCGATAAAAAGTTATGGTCATGTCAAACCAAAGACATATAGTTTATCTCATTCTCTCATCCTCCGCAACAAGCTCATTTGCTCCATACACTTGCCTTTCAAAACGTCTTGATATAAACGAAATGGTATAATATTTATAATTATAATATCTATTAAATAATAAATTATTTAGATTTTACCTCTAACTTAGCAACATTTTTGCCGAGGCTTTCGTAATACATTTTCTGATGTGATCATATAATCGTCCTGAGAAGTACAAATCCCAATATTAGGACAACGAACAATTTATCACGATAAATGTAGAATATTTACTATGTTTATTAAAACTGACGAAATAAATCTGATATTTGTATGATGAAAGTTTTGAATAGCCTAAATAATGAAATACACAATTTGTGTAATGACGCTTGTCTTTAAGCAATGTAAATGTAAAATTTACGCTAAGTACCTCCTTCTCGTTCATGTTTTTCATTATTTTAATAAATTATGACTCAATGTTAAAGAAGCTCAGCTATTATGACTATTACTCAGTGCGATTAAAGAGTTTCATCAGCGTTTACTGTTGCAATTAATTAAAAGACCACAGTCACACAATCTTTAGAGTTCTTTCTGGGTGGTTGAATTTTGGCAGGAAAATGTTGCTATGCAATGAAATCAGCATAGACTGCAGTTTATCCCCCGTGGCCCGTGGCTGGAGGTGCCGTGGATCGTCCTTGCCACGCCCACCTCCCCCTCCCCCTCACACCCCACGTCATTACGTTTACCTGTGTATTTAAATGGGGGAGTTGTTGGGGTAAGGAATTGCAATTGTGTGAGTGGGATGTTTCCGACAAAAAACCCAACGGACCTGACCTATAGGCGGATTAATTTGGTGAAATCCGTTACCGAGAATTTGTTTGTAACCAAACTGTATCGTGCGGTACATCACATGAACATTTAAATAATGATAATCTTATTTTTGTTGCAGTTTAGTTGTCTGGAATCAATTGTAAAGCCTTAGTTGATGCGGGTTCTACTGAGTCATACGTAAATGATAAGGTTGGTTATAAAATAGCCCGGCTATGTCCAAAGCTTTCGTGAGGCGGGAGTTTTGTAAGATTAACCAACGGTAATTTAGTGCCAATAAGAGAGTTTTACTGTGTCAATTTAAAGTACGAAGACAAATTGATAAATTGCAATTTAAAAGTTATTTAATATATAATTGTAAAATTGTTATTTGGTTTACATGTGTTACGTGAGTTATTTCCGAAATTTAACGATTTATTTAACTCTCCAACATCTACTACAACTATTAATAATAGTGTCGTTAACCTTTCCGCAATTGAGAAAATAAACGAGCAGAATAAACACCTTAAAGAATTGTTTACACTGAATTAGCACTTTTTGAGAACGTACCGGGGCGAACTCATTTAACAATTCACGTTATTTGGCCAAAGCCCGATGTCGGTTAAACAAAGGTATTATCCGCTATCGCCGGCAATGAAAAAAGTTTCACTCGAGGAAATTTATGAAATACTTAAAAATTGTATCATACAGCCATCCGATAGCCCGTGGAATTGGCCCAGTTGCCTCGTTAAAAAAACCGTCCGGTAAATATCGATTAACACTGGACCTACGTGTTGTTAATAAGAATACAATACCCGACGAGTACGGAATTCCGTGGATTTCCTCAATCCTTGATAAGCTGCGTAAAGCCAAATATATTAGCACATTAGATATGAAAAATTGGTACTGGCAGGTGCGACTACACCCAGATAGCCGCCAGTAGGGCCTACACCGCTTTTGTCGCCCCACGGAGGGGATTCTTTCAGTTTAAAGTAATGCCTTTTTACTTGCATTCCACCTAAGCCAGTTTGCAAAGACTTCTAGATTAAGTAATTGGTGCGGACCTAGATGATGTAGCCTTTCCATATCTCGATGATATAATTTTAGTAAGTGAAAATTTTGATGAACACCTAAACGTAATAAAAGAAGTTTTCCGCCAGCTACGAGAAGCGGGTCTAGGCTCAATACAGATATAAGTGTCGATTTTGTCAATTAGAGCTTATCTACCTCGGTCACCGGGTTAGTAATAAAGGCATAGGTACGGACCCAGAAAAAGTACAATTAATTGTGTTGTATCCCAGGTCGACGAATTTAAAGGAATTAATGCGTTTTTACGGAATAGCCTCGTGGTATGACCGGTTTGTGCAAAATTTCAGTGATATCGCTCAGCCGCTAACCCAATTATTAAAAAAGAATGTAAAATGATCTTGGGGACCAGAGCAAGAAAACTCAGTGAAAGAACTTAAAGAGCGTTTGAATGACACAAGTGCCGGTGTCAGTATGCCTTGATTTTAGTATTCCATTCACAACAAAAACTGAAGAATCTAATTCCGGGCTAGGAAGTGCAATAGTGCAATACCAAGGTGTTGAAGAGTGTATGATCGCGAACAATAGCCGAGCTTTATCTGACACCGAAGATAAATGCAACTTCTTTATCTTTCTGATCTGAGAAGCGATGCAGTTCCTGTGAAAAGGAACGTTTAGCAGTTTAACACGCGGTACGGAAATACTATTTATACCATTATATTGAAGGGACACACTTTGTTATTGTAACTGACTGTCAAGGGTTGAAGTGGTTAAACACTATATAAACTTAAAAAGTCTGTGTTAATGATTTCTTTATGAAAAAATTTTGCACCTGCTAGATTGAATAAAATTCAACTCGTAACTGAAGAAATGAACAAACGGGTTAACTCTTTCAAGCTTTGATTCAATAATTAGTACTCGGTCTGCAATAACCCCTGACCTGGTGAGTATTTGGAGGGAACAACAGCTTCTCAGATACAGTGGCGGATCCAAGGGGGGGGGCTCAGGGGGCTATAGCCCCCCCCCCCCTTGGGGGCCAAGGTGGGGCGCCGCGACGGCCCGGAGCGGGCGTCGGCCCGTGTCGGGCACAGGCCAGGTGTTGGGGCGCCCGCAAACCAGCGCACGTTTTTCCGATATTTTTCAATGTAAACTATTTTGTGTCTGTCATGCACACTGTGAAATAAAAACATCACCCCTAAAAATATTTGTTCTTGAAAATGACATTATAATGTCCTTTTCTGATCATTCAACTAGACGACACTGTCATTTTAGTATCTCTATTGGTACGCCATCTCAATCGGTGGGGCACCAATTCTGAGGCTTCCAGAGTCCCTCTGTGTGTGTATACCGAGTCTTCGTATAGTTACGAGGCGGAGATGGGGAGTGACTTATTCCATCCTCAAGTTTAAGGGCTCTTTTACATCGCGTCGAGCGACGCCGCGAGGGCTTGCGCCCGCCGCGTGTCGCTCGAATCGCTGTATACCTTATTGGATGACGCGCGACAGACGACCGTCAGGCGCCGGGTATAAATGCTCCTATCTAGTGCAATGTACTTATTTTACGTGCCTTGAAAGATGCGATGTATAATAGGGGCCTAAGTGGAAATGGTGGAGGCGAAGGGGAATCAAAACTACAACTAGATGTTCTCATTAAATATTAATGATAATAAGAGCAATGAAAGTTGGTACATTGGGCAAACTGTTGTTGGTAATAAAAATTGATTGGCGATTTAGTATTCTTTTCCAAAGCTAAACATTGCTAATAATAAAGGGTGTCTAAAACGTCTCGGAACAGTTATATATTTTTTATTTCTTCGCGATCTAACCCTCTGGTTAGAAAAAATGTTTGGTAAAAAGCAGCATACAAGCGTTAAGGTGCATTATTGCATCTGATCACGAAGATATTTCACCCTAAAGAGGGCATTTTTATGCCGTCTAAAAACTTTTTCTCCTTGATTTTAACCGATTCGAGAGGGGTTTGACATGCATTATAAATACAGAATGGTGATGGCAGATTGTGGCTAAACATTGCTAATAATAAAAGTAGAAGGGATTTGCCGGTTCTGGCACAGGTCAAGGTCAGCGGTTGTAACTGGCAGGTGTGTGTTGTTGATTTGGGGGTTTTTTGGGGGGTTTGGGGAGGGGTTGGTAAGTGTGTCAAGGTCATTTGGAGGGGGTTTTAAAAAAGGTGGGGAGTGTGGGGACGAGTGGGGCAGGCGGGAGTGTGGCGGGAGCGGATGGGGGCTGTGGGGCTGTGGGAATTAATAATTTATTTTAGGAAAGCCAAGTAGAATTTTTATTGGAAGTGGTGTCCAAGCGATGTTTGGCGGTGACGGTCTGGTAAATGCCGATGGTGATGGCGATAAGCAGATAGAGGCATACCAACCACAGTACGCATTTGAAGAGTTTTAACAGCCGGATCATTTCTTCCTGATTCTGTGCTTCCAATTGTATTCTGTTAATTTCGAGTTTTAATTTATCGTCTTCCAATTGTGATGTGATTGAAAAGCCGTCCATCATGTTTGTGTACAGGTTAGAGAGGAGCGGTGTAGATGGTGTAAAAGTAGGCGATGGAATGAGGAGAGCAAATAAGGGGAGGATATATATATTTAATGTAAAGTGGTGGGGGATTGAAAAAGAATATTTGTGTAGGACTAGCTTTCATCATCTGGTGTCGAATCGTGGGCGGATGAAGGACTGTTGTTTGGCATTTCTAATTCTTCAACATTATCGCTTTCCATCCTTTCACACTCTGGACAATTGTAGGTAATTTCAACAGTAATAGTTACTGTGTTGTTTGGCGTGTTTACAACATCGGTTAAAGTTTGAAAAATATCTTGTAAATCTTGTTGCGATGTCACTGCAAAAGTAGTAGTATTCTTTGCTAATCGAGGCTGGCTCATCGTTCGGCGGTAGGCAAACAAATGGTGAGCGACGGTAAGGCGGTCGCTTATATGGAAACGGGGAATAGTGGTGGGGGAAGAAAAAGAGTGGGGGTAATCGAAAACGAGAAGCGAGAGAACTTCGGTTACCGCAGTTCGCCGCGAAACGCCGTCCGGGTAGGTTGTGGGAAGTGTATAGAAATAAAATAATGATAGCTTCAATATAGAATAGAAATACCAATCACTTTTGTAAACTAAATATTAAGTTTATTTATAATTTGAATTTGATTGTCTTGTTCCTCGCTGTTTAATTCAATAATTGTAATACCATAAGTTGGTTCTTCTTCTTCCCCTGCACTGTTGGAAGATGATGATGATGATGATGATGAAAATATTTTGGTAGGATTTACATATTTTACTTTGATGTTGATCCATTTTAAAGGATACCTATCCATAAGTGTGAGTAAGTTGTGAAATAGAGTTTCCATCTCATCTCTTTCGGTAATTAAATGTTCAAAAGAAATAAATCCGTCACCCATGTTGGTGTTAGTCCAAGCAATGTAGTGTAAATGAGAAGTGTGTTAAAGGGTATATAGAATATATATTGTAAAATAAGTGGTGGGGATAATCTCAAGGTCAATGAAATAAAATTTTAAAAAAGAGCTGCAATCAGTGACTACAGCTATATATCTGAAGCTTGAATAGGATCAGAAGACCAATCTGATCTATATTTGCACAAATTTTTGATGCATGTACAAAAGTCGTCTTTATAATATGCATCACACTTTCGGCAATTAAAAAGTCTTTCTGGGTGAAATTTAAAACATCTCTGGGGACAGCAAGTGTGGAAGTATCTTGATTTATAAATTTTGAAGGTTTGCAATTCTGGTGGTGGTAGTTGTTTTGTTTTGCATTTGCAGTAACAGGATCCGAAGAATTCACATTTTCTACAAGCTAATCCGTCTACCATCCATCTTCCTATATCGGTACATTTTTGTTCACAACAGTAGCGTGGTTTGTAGTCTTCTTTTTTCTTTTCCATGTTGACGGTTCTAAGTGGAGTTGGGAAATGAAGGTGTATAGTATAGAATAGAGAGTTTTATTAAAAGAAAAAAGTGGTGGGGGTAATTTCAAGGTCAACCAAATGGAGTTTTAAAAAAGAATGGGGTACAAATATTAAAAAGTTGCACACTTAAGATATAGGTTCGTCTTTTTTTCTTCTTTCTCTTTTTTAATATTTACTTCATGTTCTTGTTTTTTTGCTCTAGCCATTGCGACGAGATCTTCAGTGGATAGTGGATGTACTTCTGGAAATTTTAGAATTAACTTTGGTTGGAAGCCTTCTTTAGTTAATACATCAAGATCGGAGCTCATCTCTTCTACCGTTTGATAGTCCTTTCCAAATATTTTACCATTAAATTCAATCATCATTCGGTACAGCATAGTAGTTGTAGTTGTTATCGCTGCGGTTGTCAAAAAGCAAATGATGATTTAGTCTGGGTTGAATAGCCTTTTTATAGCGAAGCCTCAAGTTGATGGAGTATTGTTATTGTAATTTAACATTAGTAGTATTTGTGGAATTTAACATTATTTTGAGTAGAAGGGCTAGATGTTGTTGCCGTTTGTGTAGAAAAGTACACTTCATCATCGCAGTAGTTTTGTTTTGAAAACATCTTCTTATTTGTAACGTAAACATCGGCATTTAAGTGATAACCGCCTGCAAGAAGTACTCGCAATTCATTAGTGAAATTGTCGAGTTGTTCAAAAGTTGTGATGGTGGAGGTATCGTATGATGCGCATTTGATTTTGAGAGACATGTTGTCGTTTAAATAATTGGACAACCAAGGGAGATGTGTACAGCATGGAAGTCAATTGTAGACTGAGGAAATCCCCTTGAAAATTACTCCATTTATATAGTTTTTGTAACTAGGTCAAGGTCATCTAAAATTATTTTTTTAAAAAGCAATATATCACCATGTGCAAAGACACATAGTGATATATTGCTTTTTATTTTTTTTATTTTTTCATCTTTATTTATTTTTAAAATAATTCACAAAGGTGTACAAAAGTATTACAAAAAATAAATTAGTTGTTGGCAGTAGGCATGACGTGAAGTGTAAGTTCCGTTGAATTGCTTCCGCTTGGACCGTGGGATGCCAAGTACAGAGAGCCGGGGTGGATAAGGCGTAGATCTTCGTTTTGCAGGAGGTGCACGAAGCGCTTAGGAAGAAATGTTTGAAATTTTGGTTCATCACCGGGCGTGTAGGGTGCTTCACTTAGTGTAACGTTGATGGCGTCCCCAACACTAGTTTCCATCTTCTTAATGGTGTGGATAACATAATGTTTTTCTTCTTTTAATTCTGAACATCTTTTAGTCGGTAAGACGGTAGATTTTGAATGTTTGTTAAATTGATCGACAAGAGATTGTAAAAATGTTTGTGACGTCATCTTTACTTTTTCTTCTTCTTATTTATTGTTAATATTATTCTTAGTCTTGCGAATCTGTGTGGGAGGTGTTGACTGTTCGGAGGCTAGAGTAATACTCATGCTGGGTCATGGTTGCGTTGTCGCTTTTATATCCTTCCCACCCTCCACCATTCTGTTGTAGATATGCATTCAAACGATAAGCGTTCTTTAAAGCGCATTGGGACTGCCGATGTTTAAAGTTTTTGGTAGAGATACAAATGTTGGCAAAGTGACACTGAAAATCTCTATCCACTTGCACATTTATCACTTCATGGTTTGTAAATGCTTGTATCCAAGCGGTTTTCTCCAATCCCTTTGTGTAGATAATTTTAAATTCCTTACAGTAATGATTCATAATGTGCGGCACCATACTGTAGTGGATAAAACCTTCATCCCATCTCAGGTTGTGAAAATGTTTCATCAACCATTTGTTTGTCACTCTTGCTTTAGTAGTTAATCTGTTGAACGGTATAGGAGGTTGGAATAAATAGTGATAAACGACAGATGTGTTCATGTCTAGAATAACTAACTCTTTAATGATAAAATGTCCGTCGTTACCGCGAAACGCTTGAAATTCAATTATACCTCGTTTTACCTCCATTATTTGGTATTGGTTTGAAAATGAAACTTGTTTATTCATGACAAAGGTCGGTATGGGACTGTTTGTAAAATTATGGAGGGCGTCTTTTTATACTGCGGGTTGGTTGCTGCAAGATGCTTCTTCATTCATTTCTTGTGCTTCTTCATCTATACCGAAGTTAGTCTGATAGTTGTGCAACTGTCTCCACATATCAACTTCGTGAGGTATTCTATTGAAAATGGAAGTATCTACGGGACCGTATAGGATTGGTACATATGGTTGTCTATCCAATGTATCGGTTAAATATTCTTTTATGATTGCGCTTGAAAATATTAGTTGTTTTAGATATCTTGTGATAGGACCTGTAGCACAGCTGAGGGTGTAGAATTCATCTTTTGTAAGGTGTATTTTTATGTCATGTTTAGTTAAATCTCTAAAACGAACAATTTGTCCTCCCCGATGTTTTACTATATCGATTTCAATATTTGATTCTAGCAAACTTAATTTCGTTCTTCTTCCATATGTATTGTTACTTAAATAACATTCTAAAAGATGTATATGCTTCATAAACGATTCCCAGGAAATTTCAGAGAAAAACACCATTTTAGATCCATGATTCAAAATAATAGTTGGTGAATACTCCAATGATTTTATTACTCCGGCAGATACGCTTTTTGTCATACATGATGAGATGGGATAGTAGATTCTAAGAAATACCTCTGCTAAAATATTGGTGGAAATAATGTCATCGACTTTTCTTTTTTTAATTCCTTTTTCAACTTCCTCTTCTCTTTTCTTATGTTTAAACTTGAGGAACTCATCCATTTCTTGTTCAATTTGTTTTTCTATATCGGAACTGTTGTCGGCTATAAGCGGTGTAGTTTCTTCTTCGTTAGTATTTGCATTAAGTGAACTCATTTTGCTAACGATGTTTCCCATAGGATGGTCAAACAAATAATGAAATTTTTACTTCGTTTTCCTCCTTTTATAACAATCGCCCCCACCTAAAAACCGTTTTTTATAACACATTTTTAACTATTCCAGTTAGTGGAGTATATGTTACTATTTTGTCATGTAAAATGAGACAATATGCCGAAGTACCTTCTGGTATTTTATCTTCAAATTCCATTTCGATTTTTATATCCACACTTGACGATTTTACTGATTCATTTTGCTTTGAGCAATCGATAACGATTATTGGGGCTTTTGAATAATACTGTTCAGGTGATAACAGTGGTGTATTAGTTTTTCCATAATATGACGATTGAAATCTTGCATACATATCGTATAAGATGGAATAACGCTTTTTGCTAAACATGACATTTAAATTGTCATAAGGAAAGAATTGAGAGTTTAGAAAAACTTTGCAATTCTTTATATTGCAATGGTCAAATTGACCTGCGTGTGCGGTTATAACATCTTTTCGATTGGTTTGAAACCCTAGTATTATGTACCTTGCTCGTTCCAAATAAGTAGATGTTTTAACAGTCCATGTTTGTCGTTCTGTTTGAGGTAATATGGGGTATTCATGGAATTCCCAACTTCTAAACGGCATTACAATATCACGGTCAGATTTTAACTTTCTTAACAATACGATTCTATGTTCATCGGCTAATCTTACATGAGGTACTCTCCACACGATTTTATTTAATTGTAGCTGCCATTCTAGTTTACTTTCTTCAGTGCCACTTGCTGCTAGTATCAAGTCTTTGTTAGTTGAAGATCTGAGTAATACCAATTCTTGTTTGACATTTATTATTATTCTTTTGTAATCTTCAGCGAATCCCAAAAGCAATCGTAAAGGTATGTGAAAATCAAAATGACCATTGGAATTTGGTGTTATGCTGTCTTTATCGGGGGTAACCCATCCGGCGGTGACTATTGAATTCTTCTCATGTGGTGTTAATGATGTTAATCCTTTTAGTGTTGTTGTTATACCAACCTTTTTTGTTGAATCAACTGTCACTCCTGATATTTCATATCTTATTTCGTCAAAAAGATATGCCATTGGGTTATTTATAAAAGGAACAGACGAACCAGTTTTTCCATCCAATTTTAATACTTGTCCCTCAATATATAAATAACTCTCACAGGGTAATGTGTAAATATCTTGTTGTTGAATGGGAATCCTTATTTCATCATTATTGTTTAATTTTGATGAAGTGTAAGGGTTGTGCGTGTGATATTCCTTCTCCCATAGGGTTTCGTCGAACGTCGGACCTTGAGATATATCCAGAATGTCCATTGTAATTTAGTTTTAACCCAATTTTTTGTAGGAAATGTATGTTGTCCGGTGTTAACTCGTCCAATGTTGAAGAGCTACTGAGCTCCCGGCTTTTCCGTTGTGGTTTAAATGTTAATCCCATGTTATACTTAAGTTACTGCTTTTATGTGTAACCGTATTGTAATTGTTTCTTTTCTAAAGTCAACACTATTACCGTCCTGATCTGATATGTTCAGTACGATGTCTGAAATAAAACTGGTGTTTAACGGTAGGTATATAAGGTTTTGTGGCTTCTCAACTATTTTAAACCCAGGAGCTACTGTTGGATAAAATGTATGTAAAATATGTTGGTTTACCCCATCTCTATACGATCCGTGTATAATATTGCATGTTATATCAATACTATTAACCTTTAATATTGTTACTGTGGTATCACCCGTATGAGTAGTTCCGGGATCTAAGATTTTTTTTTTCTTATCTGAAAATCCGAGTAAACTACCGATTGAATTTTTTAAACTCAAATCTATATAATATTTTGAGGTAATTTCCGCTTTTAAAGTATTGTTGTTTCCTTTTATACAGATATTTTCTTCTCCTAGCTGCTTCTGTAATAGCTGGTTTATATCATCTATTTCATATGCTCCTGTAGACAAGGTGATTATTTTTAATTCTGAATAGTTTCCTTTTTTATCTTTACTTTCATAATAATGTAGTAAATTGTTTTTACCCTCTGTAATGTTGGGAATTGAATTGTATGTAGTGAAATCTAATAATGCTGCTTCCCATAATCTATCTTTAGATAGACGCAGTGCTGGGAAAAGAGTACTTTTTAATGTAGATGAATTTCCGCTCAGTGACACTGTGTACGATGACATCTTAAAGCTGACTGACGCTTTTTGCTAAAAACTCCAAACATAAATGTCCGCATATTTCTGTATTGTTAGGTTGTTCTCTTTTATAATTGTAAAATATATTCTTAGAGTTTCTAAAGTAGTGTTGAAGTTCTTTAGGTGGTGGTAGATTGCCAAAACTGTCAAAATAATAAACGCTTTGTCCGAGTTTTTTATAGCATACCCAATGTGTTCCTGGACCATAGGAGGAATCTAAATTTACTATTCCAGTTTCATTTTTCCATATGTTTTTTGGTAATAGGTCTTTCATAAAAACTCCCCTAAAAAATGGTATCTTCAAACATTTTACATAATTTGATAATTGATAATTTGTTAAGGCTTTATTTGGAATTATCAATTGATTTTTCTTATTTAGTACACACGGTACGGTCTTAGGTATAGACCTGCTCCGTTTTTTACCATTGACCAAACGGAAGTCTTTTTTGTCTTTGTTTTACGAGTTCTACGACGTCTCTTTTTAATGTTTCCACCTCTTTTAGGAGCTTTTTTCTTTGCAGGTCTTCCTCTCCGACGTTTTCCGCCACCAAATTTTGTTTTCGCCTTCATAGCTGTAGTTACTGCCCAAGCGGCTGCTTTTTCTGCAATACTTGCGTCACTTGATTTAACTCTTTGCCAAGCTTTTTCTGCTAGCGCTTTATCCGCTATTGATCTATTTGTTGAATCAGCAAACTTGGAATACGCTATATCGTGTTCTTTGCAAGCTTGATCCAATTTATTAATTCCAGGATCCCCTCTTGCTAAACGTTTTGCCAATTTAGTTCCGGGTCCGCAATATTGATAACCTCCGGGCAGATGAAATTCGTATGGTAGAGCGTCTATTGCCCGATTTACAACAGCACCAACAGGAATTCGTTTGAGAAGGGATAACGCAGCCGATGTTATACCACGTCCTTTCTTGCCGCTGACTTGACGACGACTGAGCTGTGCGATCTTCATTATATTGTTTTATATATAACCGGCGTGTTTACTCAACGAGATGCTTTATATAAATGAATAACTTATGCACAATTTTTATATTTAAATAATTAATTATTCAAATTAATTATATATTGATTTATGATTCTATTTTTAATCCATGCTTCTCGTTCATCGGGTTGAATCATCACATGACTTGTTGTACTAGCTATATGATTGTGGGTATCAATAAGTAAATTGCCCACTATTCTTATTAAACAATCTAAAGTTACAGCATCTTTCGGATGTTGAGGATCGTGTAACTGCATAATACGTTTATCATTACATGTGTAAGCGTTTGAATCACTTTTTGACATTGTTATAACTTGTCCTATAGTAGCAGCATCATTTAAATCTTCTCCTGGTAAAATATTAATTATTTTCTTCATCTTTGCATCATATTTGGTCCCAAAGTGTTTATCCCAAGTTATTGTTTGTCTCAATGTAACACAATCATCATCTTCATAACCAGGATAAATATTTTTTATTCTTCTATTACGACCATTGTATGTATCTAATCTACCACCACTCGCAATTAATGTTTGTACCATCAAAGGTACATCTGAATCTTTTATACCAAATCTTCCATTTGTTATTGTTTTATGTCCTGCATCCCATTCATCATTTTTTCCTTGCATTAAATCAAACTTTTCATTTCCATGTATAAATGTATCTCCTCGCTTTAGCACGGCATCTTCATGTTTTACAAAATTCGATGTTCCCCTTTTTAATTCTTTAGATAGTTGTTCCATAGTAACAGCGTCTTTTGGTTGAGAACCGAACTTTACATTTGACAACACTTTCCCATAACAATCGATTTCATCACCATCTTGTAAAATACAGTTGTCCTTGATGTATTTCAGGTTTACAGCATCGCCGTCTTCCTTTGGGTATCCAATGTCATTTATAATAAACTTATAAAAAGAAAATCCTCGTTGAGTCTTTTCCGGTATTATAGAATGTAAATATTCTTTATTAACTGAATCTTTATCATTTTTTGGATTTGCCACATTGGTTATCCTATGATTTCCAGCATCATATGTTTGTTCATCTTTTAAATTGTTACCCCACTGCAATTTTAAAGTGTTTGAAAGTTCAGATGATAAATACTCTTTAGTAATTGCATCAGAACTGTCAGTTGGTTTACCAACATTAATTATTCTATGTGATTTAACATCGTAAGTATCCTTAAGTAATTTTAATGATGTTGAAGTAGCTTCTTTTACTGTCTTTAAATTTGCTCCATCAGTATCTTCTTCTGGATCTTTAACTAGTTTTAAACGTTTATTACTTATGCTATAGTCACCTTCAGGTGTTTGCGGCAATCCACTTCTTTTTCTGTCTTCTCCAACTTGCACTCCTAACGCGGAGTACCGTCCAAACTTGTCGACGCTCATGTTAAAAATGATACATTATATGCTTGCCGTTCTTTTATATCTGCGGACAATTATACGACGACACCTCGACTTCTAAGTTCATCAACTAGAGCCACCCATTCATTATTTAAACCTGTATGACCGGCTTCCATAGCTTCATGTAATAGTCTCATTCTGTCAACTAATTTATTAATGTCTTTGTAATAAATTACATTGGTATTGTACAGATTTTTCATCAGTCCTTTGCCAGATGTTGAAGTATCTCCTTTACTCTTTTTACCATGTTGTTCAAGAAGTGATAAATCCATAAGTGATAAAGATTTTCTTTTTAGCGGTTGTTTCACTACTGGTGCGGTACGTAATGTTGGTAGTTTTCGTGGGGGAAACAACTTTTTTATAACAATGTTATATTTTGTTGCGCGTGAACGATTAATTATTGCATCCTTTGAGTAATTCCTTTTATGTGCATTAGTATTTTGTAAAATTTCCTTAAAAGTATTTAAATCTTTGGTCGAATATCTCAATGGTATGTTTTTAAAAATTAATTCATATAATCCTTTTGTTCCCTTATATTTATGCTCACCAATAATGATATAATCGTCTTCAGTTATTTTAAGTTTTGAATCACCTATTTTTAATTCATTCCCATCAATTCTTGCTCCGTATATGTGTGATTTACTTAAATTGGGGTTTGATTTTATATCATGTAGCATTTTCAATATATATTTTCTTCCGAGAGGTCCGTGTTGTAATATATCGCTACTCAATTGAGTTAAATTTGGAATAGATTGTTCTGCTTCAGGTATTGGCTGTTCTTCTTCCTTTTCAACAATAGGTTCTTCTTCTTCTTTTGTTTCTTCTTGGTCACTAGCGCTTGTATATGAATCATCATTGTCTTCTTTTTTTAATGCTTGTACTTCTTGTTTAGAAACTGGTAGTAAAACATCTCCTTCATAACGAGGTTTACTAATGGTTTCTGATATTTGTTTTAAAGGTTCTGTAATAGGTTTAAATGTTGTCTCTAAAAATTCTTCTCTTTCGCTTATACCCATCCTTAATGCACGGTTTTTTATCCTAATAGAATCACTGAGTGATTTTATTTCTTTCAATAGTTTTTCTTGATTTACCATGTTTACACTATGAAGTCTCATTCATTACTAGACATACTGCTATTCATTTAATGGATTAATACAAATTTATCTAACCCTATTCGATACCTTCCATCTTTTATAGCTTCATCTTTCATAATAACAAGAAATCCATACTTTTCAGCCCATGCTTTGCCGCACATCTCTTTAAATTTATCAAATGTCATGTCGGCATTCACATGATCGTTATATATATGTTTCAAATTTGTTTCATCTTGCTTGAATATTATCAACAAATTTGCATTATCTCTTATAAGTTGTTTTGGAATTTTACTATAGGTTTGACCAATGTAAATACTGTCAATATTATGATGTCTCCCCATTGCGAAATAACTTCTTATTGTATCATGATTCTCACATGACACATCGTCAAATATAAATATAGAAAATGGTTTAGCTTCATTTGGTTGCATAATAGTTTCACTAGCATTAAACTTGTAGAAATTTACTTCTGGTACATTTGCTAATATCTTATCTAACAACTGGTATTTAGGTTGTTGCAAAGATTTTGAAAAAATGTATATGTTATTAAAACGTAGCCCTTTTGGATTAGTTATAAGGTTAAAAACAACATTTGTTTTTCCACAATTAGAAGGGCCAGTTATTAAACATCTTATAGAGTTTGGTAGTAATTCACCATGTTTACCATGGTTTAAATTGTTATTATCCACTGTCAATTCATCTATATTATTAATATTAAATCGTTCTTTTTGCTGTACAATATCCATCTTGTTTAAAGGTTAAACACATAATGAGTTATTAAAGTATTACACCAAGTCTTTTGTAGGAATCCAAGAATCTTCACTCCTATCAAATCCCAACCAACGGACTTTAACTTTATCCTTTTTTCTTTGTAAAACTTTTTCAACAAGATATACATCACCTACTGTCGATTTTAATAATTCATGACCATAGAAACCGCCTTGAAGTAGTTCACCTTTGTTATCCTTTAAAATGTAGGTTTCTGGTATTGTCGGTTGCACTTTGTAGATTGTAAATATTTCGTTAGTCCAATTTGGTAAATATCTTTTACTAAAAACTCCTTTATATTTACTTATACGTACTTTGTCGTTAATTTTAAACTTTTTAGGTTTTAATTTTTCAATTTTAGGAGTAGTAATTTTCTTAATACGCTCCAAAACAAGCTTAGCATTATTGCTATTTACTTCAATAGGTTTCATACCAATAGTGCGATGAAACTTGTTATTGTATTCTTTTATAAGCTTCGGTAATATATCGTACCACACGTATGATCCTCGTTTAGAAAATGTTTTATACATTGCTCCTTTTAATGTTCTGTTGAATCGTTCAATTATGGAAGCTTTAACTTCTGAATTTGTAGAATAATGATTTATGTTATATTTTTTCATTAATGCTGTAAATTCTTTGTTAAAATATTCTTTTCCATCATCAGTTTGTAAATGTTTTATAACAAATTTATTTTTCTTTATAGCTGCTTCCATAGCTTTTGTTACACTTTTCCCAGTCTTATCCTTGAGTGGTATAGCGTCAGCAAGCTTACTAAAACAATCTATAATTGCTAATATATATTTAAATCCCTTATTTAATTTACTATGCGGTATCATCTCAATAAGATCGGCTTGGTAAAGATCGTTCATTCCTTTAATAATTGTATTTCTTCTTGGAAACTTTCTTCTTGCCGGCTTATGAAGTTCGTTTACAATTTTATCCTTTAATCCTTCCATCTTCAGATGTTGTTTGTACACCGCTTGAGAAAATACTAATCCTCAAAATGGTTTATCACCTTTTATATTATTAACAAATATGGGTCAAGGCCATATTATATTTGTGTAAAAAAGAGGGAACATGGCATTGAACTTGCCATGCTCCCTCTTTTTTACGGAAAGGAAAAGGAAACAGGTGGAAGGACGAAGAATAGGTTTTATTGGTCGATAGGAGTTAAAGAATAATGTCCAAAAGGTAGAGTGTGTATATTGTCTTCCTGGATATGTCTCTTATCATCCTTGTAGCTGAGTCCCCACTTAGTTTGCTTGACACTGTAGACTTGATGATTAAAGCTTCTTATTGTATTAAAAGTTGCAGTTGTTTCCATGCTTTCAAATAAACATCTTTTAAAATGTTCAAACTGTACATTCTTCTTTAAATATGATGTTTTTATACCTTTTGCCTTCTTTACAACTTGATGTTCTTCTTTTTCACTAATGTACAATTGAAAAGAATACAGTTTGGACATTAATGCCACAATTTCTTCCATAGGTGCACCATTTGTTTCATCTTTAAATTTTCCTAAAACCTTCTTGTTTATTCCATTGTCGTAATTAGGGTGATGTTGTGGGTAGTCAGAAAAATCAAAGTCATTTTTATAAACAAATGTGCGTAAATCTTTGTACATATCATTGGTTATAATCCAATAGATGAATGCATCGGTATCCATGTATGCTATTCCGATATTATCTCTACCATAAAATTTCACCATTTTATTATAATGAAAATCATACATGTGAGTTTTTGATATGTCTAAAATGGACATTCCAACATATATGGGTCGATCCATCTTAATTGAAATTTTATTCATAGAAACGGCTACAAGGTTTTCATTAATAATTATAGAAGATGCAAAGTTTGGTTTTTGCACCAATTTCTGTAATTTTGTTGGATCAACAACCAATCTTAAGTCTTTGTGATTTCTTTTGTTTTCTAATGTTTTACCGAATATCGCATTGTTCATTAATTTAAAGAAATCTTTTTGAAAATTGGATGTTGCTGCAGTTCTTCTTCTTGTGTTGTTATCTATATAAGATTTTAACCAACAGGATTGTGAAAATTGCAGTACTTTATTAATTTTCGTAATTTTCAATCCCATTTCTAGCGCTTGCTGTACTGTCCAATAATGAGCTACATACCTAGTCTTATTGTTAAGTGTCATCATCAATTTTGGCCATCTACCAGTGGGAGATATTTCTGTTTTTGCTAATAGTGGTAGATCATAATGATGGTCGTGGAGATGTTCTGGGTATTCAAAATCAAAGTTAAAAATGTAGCCAATATCCCCATATTTAGGGATATCAGCGATGTTATTGATTGAATTTGGATCAACCCATTTAAAATTGTCATATGGAAGAGGGTTCGACATGGCCCATCCGTACAGATTATTTGCATCAAAATAACCTATAAATGTGCTAGGTTGTGATGCGTCGTAATTTGGAAGATATTTATTGTTTGCTTTTACATATCTAGTTACACTTTGGGTTAATCCTCCTCGAATACCGGATTCAATCATCAACACCATGTCTATGTCAGTTAATAGTTGAAGTTTGCATTTTGTTTCTTTTAACATAGCCTGCCATGCCAATCCGGGAGCTGTGTACGAATGAAGTGGGTCTAATCCATATGCTGTAAAACAGGTGTTTCTAAATTCTTCCATTATGTCGCAGAGTAAAGTCACATCTAATTTAACATAAAAATCTGAATATTCACCTAAGGTTCTTATTTCTAATTCATTCCATACTCTACAAGCGTGTTGATAATCCTCTTCACTGATGTCCTCTTCATGTAATTTATTCTTAAAAGCTTCTTTAGGTGGAAGTGACGTTTCTTCAAATTTTTCCAAATTGTCAATGTAATCATAAGGAAAAACGCCTTTACGAAGAACTAAATCTAATTTATCATTGTTTACAATTTTCTTTGTTTCTATTAAATCTTCTTTTCTAAGATTTTCAGAAAGTTTTGATAAGCTGCACGGCATAAACCGGTACGAATCTACAAATTGCAACTTCATATTTCCAATTTTTTTACTAAAGGTTATAAACTTTTCAGTTGTTTCTGCAAGAACATCAATTGCACCATCATCTCTCCCCAATTCTGGTATTATAAAATGACCATCATAACCGCTAAGGTTATGCAATATTACAGGAATTCTTCTGGTAATCTTATAGTTTATGTTGCATGCATTGCATGCTGCACCCCAATAATATCCTGTAAGATGATCGTGATCTTTAACTTTATAGTTATTTAAAGTAAATTCATTTTTACATAGAAAACAGTGGGTAGCATTTTCATGTTGAATTTCCTCTTCTTCCTCCATTGGTATCATTGGTTCTATATTATTATACAAATTTTCAACATGGCCAGCTATTTCATATAGATGATTTAAAAATGTTCTGGCAACATCTTCACCACGATACACCACGGGTTTTGATGACAATCCATATGCATTCAAATGTTCTTCAACCAATGTGGATTTAACCAATAAACAAAAACTGTTAGGCTTGTGCATTTGATATTTTATACTCTTCCTTGCTTCAATGTTTTCATCTTCAATTGGAACAAGTGTTGATTCAAAATCGGCATATATTACTATAGGAATGCGATACTGATGGAAAACTTTTTCAAACTGTAAATATGATTTATTTAATGGTGGTAGAATAATCTTAGCTTCAAAATTTTCATTACACAGTTGTTTGTGCTCCAGTAACCAATTTTGTCCTCCATTTCTAAGTTCTTTAAAACAAAAACATCTTTTACAAATTATTTTTCTATGTTCATTTCTTGATAATTGTTTATTGACAAGTCTTTCAAATGATTTTATCCATACATAGTGTGATACTTCATCCTTTGTAATTAATAACAAATCCGTATGGTCTGCAAGTTCGTTTTTTACCACTTTCAAAGGATACACCTTGTTAGAACTGTCCAAACCAAATACATTTACAGGGTTTTGTTTTTCAAATTTAGAAATATCCTTCAAGGCTACCGGATAAGACACACCTTGAAAGTTATATCTGTATCTATAGTTCTCATATTCTTCGCTGGGTCTTTGTGCATCGCATGATATGAATTTTGATGTCATTGCATACCGGAAACATTCCGTATCATGATTTTGAACATTCACACATGATTTTGTATCTTGAATCCTTTTTGGAAGAGCTATATAACTGCTCCCCATTACCCCATACCCATGCTTGTGAACTCTAATATCCATACTTACTACACTAACTAAACTCCAACCTGATCCTCGTCCTTCATGTTCTTGGATTTTATTGATGATCTCATCAAAACATTCTTCTACTATTGAATTAATATCTGAACTACTCATGATGGTTCTGTTTTTAGTTATAAATCCTCTTGGTGACAATTCTTCTTCAACGTTTATAAACATAGCATCCAATAACAAGCCGAATTTAATAAAATTTAATCGTTTTAATTCTTCTTTTAAAAGTTTAACTACAATGGTTTTTGCTTCGGCAAGAAATTTGTCTAATTCTAAATTTTCATTTTGGATTTTGTGATGTGTTACTACTCTTCCAGGCAATGCATGAATACTTAAATTAGGTAGTGCATTAGATGGTCCCGCTGTTTCTTCTTCTTCTGCAGATGCATTTTTATTTTCATTTTGTGTTAAATTTTCATTTATATTATGATATAACTCCTTATGAATGTCTAGCAATATTTCATCTTCATAAGTTTCTAAACATATATCACAACGATGCATTTTAGTGATGTTTATCCTATGAAATTCGGCATATAAATGAAATGCATCTTTTTCATACCTCCTTTTTATGCTGTATTACCCCACCACTTTTTACCCCCACCACTATTTTTAATCTTCTTCTTCTTCATCTTCTTCTTCTTCATATGGAAATAATTGTCTTGCACAAAAAATTAATCTTCCACGTATTGATTCCAAATCTGGATCGTGACTGGATGTTGGAGTTTCATTATGAATATTTTCAAATTCCAATGATGGTGTGTATTCATTCTCTGTTAACTCCATTTCTACATTTTCACTCCCTTCATTTATTAATTCTTCTTCCATACTGTTAACACTATCTGTTTCTGAACTGTCATTATCCACATCTTCCACATCAAACTCCTCTTGTAGAATTTTACACAATATTTCTGCAATAGGTTTACTTGGATAGTCGGTGGTATCCACAGGAGCCATGTCGATTAAATGAAAGAGCTTCTTTCTCGTAGCTGCTTTTATATAAATTATTTTATTAGGTCAAGGTCAACAACACTTAAAGCGAGAATGGGGAATAGAGCACTAAGTGGTATGTTAGTCCATTACCACAAAGTGATCTATTCCCCACTCTCTAATGCAAGTCCAATTAATAACCAATTTATATTCAATATTTTTAGTAATTTTGCAGTTTCCTTTGTTTAACTTTTCTTTATTGATTGTCTTTAATCACACAGTTCATAGGTTCTTCTTTTTCTTGGTGAAACAATTGTTTACGTTCATATTCCAATTGACGTATTCTTTCATTTTTTATAGTCAACTCTATAAGAAGTTGGTTGATGTAGTCAGCAGCCATGTCGATTGTTCTGGTTCTTACTTCTCCCAATTTCACTCCTGGTATTAGCCTCTGTAGTTTATAATATTTTAGTTTTATTCTTGTTTCTCTTGCCTTTGCCATTTCTTTCATCTTCATTTTTCGAGAGTCCGCATATTGTTTTTTATTCTTTTCACTTAATGAAAGATCCAAAATGATGTTTTCACTATTCATGTTGTCTTTTCTTATGTTATGTTAGTAAACGCCTGTTTAGGATAAGAATGACTCCAACCGAGCGTTGGACTTCTTTTATCTAGTTTCCCCCACTCAATTACCTTCCCCCACCATGTTTATTTAGGTCAAGGTCAAACATAATTAATGCGAGAACGGGGAATAGAGCACTAAGTGACATGTTATTCCATTGCCACAGAGTGATCTATTCCCCGCTCTCTATTCTACAACTAATTTTTTTTCCATTTATATTTTATTATTTTTTTGTATTTTTTTACCCATCATTTTTTACACAGCAGGAGGTTAGTACTTCACAGGAGAGTCTCTATCAATATCATTAAATGCATTCCATGCATAAGTAGCAGGAAGATCGTTTGGCTCCATCTGCAGAACAGGGAGTTCATTTGCTGGATTCCATACATTTAGATTTTGCAACTCCTTTAGTTTATTTTCCAATACTTCAATTTTACCCAACAGTTCTATTATGTACTTGTTTGCAGTCCTCAATGTATGTGCTCTTGTACAGCCTACGTCCAATGAAGGTACTAAAAGCTGCATTTGATACAATTCAGTTTTCTCTTTTATATGACGTTCCTTAGCTAAAATGCTCAATTCCGGATGTGTTATAGGTTTACCTTTTCTTGACAAATTTACAATCTTCTTTGACAAATTTAATGGTTTTCTTTCACTTGTTGAAGGAGTTGAATAGTCCCGAGATTCAGCCATTTTTTTTTCTATGATGTTCTTCTTTTAAATGGTAGTAAGCGAATAACTCCTGCTGCGTATAAACCTTGTTTTATACACAATTCCCCCACCATTTTTATTCTCCCTCTACCAAGTTCTTTAAACATAAAACCAAACTTCTAATTCCGCGTTAACATTATTGTCTTTTAAAAATTTAACAAAGTCCGAGCTAGAAGTTGACATATCTCTATTTCTTAAATAGTCTCTTACTATGTCTTCATCCCCTTCCTCTAAAATGTAACAAAATACCTTCATTAGAGTTCCATTATCTTGTTTTGAATGAATAAAATTTGAAACTGTTGTCCACTCCTCTTCAACTATTTTAAAGCTTGTCACTTCTAGTTCAAAATTCATTTTTTTTTTTTTACTAAATTACAAGTTACTTTTTCAAACAATATTACAAGACTAAAGAAATTGGTGAACATCGAGCAACATATATAACCAATACCCCCCACTTCTATTTTCCCCCACCATTCAATAAATTTCCCCACCATAGTGTTACATTAAACAGTTTTTTTTTTTTTAATATGATCTACATCTAATAAATCTAAATAACAGTTGTGCACAGATTGTACATTTTTCATTCATGATTTCAAACCTTATTAGTGGTGCCTTAACACGATGGTCTACATATCCTCCTTCAAGATCAAATTCATCCCAATCATCTATAGCTGCTCGTGCACAATCTTGACAAAGAGTCGTCCCATCTGCAAATTTATAAGCAACAATAATGCCAAACCCATAATTTTGTCTTCGGTATTCATGAATAGCTTCTCTAATGCTGTTTGGAATAACACATTCTCCTGATCTTATTATATGGTTAAATAAAAAACCATCACAAATAATTTTCCTCAAGCAAAGTTCAAATAGAGTATCCACCATGTTTTATAAAAGAGATTAATATTTCAACTGAAGTGTTTACACATGTTACATCCGTCTTAAATACTTTATCCCTACCATATTTTATATATGTCAAGGTCAAATTATATTAATGCGAGAACGGGGAATAGAGCACTAAGTGACATGTTATTCCATTGCCACAAAGTGATCTATTCCCCACTCTCTATTCTAAATCTAATTTTTTTTAATATTTTTTTTTATTTTATTAATTTTTTTATTATTTTTGTTTTTTATAAGTTTATACAGATGTTTAAACTTCTTTCTTCAAATTCCCAATATTTCATTTCCTTCTTCTGCACCCTCTTCAACTACGACTTCATTATTTCCATTTTTCAAAAGCAATAGTTCATTTTTCAATTTCTTCATTTCATCTTCTAATTTTGTAATTTTAGACTCTCTATCTTCCAATAATAATTTCAAATACTTAATATAACTACCAGCCGCATGTACAGTCTTTACTCTGTTTTCTCCAAGATGCATACCTGGGATTTGGATTTGTAGCCTATAATACTCCATATTAATATTAGACTGAATTTGTCTTGCTTGTTCGCTTTTCTTCCTTCTAGCTTCAGCTTCTTCATGAGATGCAGCCAAATCAGATAAAATTGGACGATACATTGTTGGTGAATGATTTTACAAGAGTGAGAGACTATCCGGTTAAACAACACATTTATTTACTTTCCCCCACCACTATCCCCAGTAGGCCAAAAATGTTGAATACATATTTCAATAGTTACACTGGCACCATTTTCAACTAAAAATTTATAAAGAAAATATGGATACTCACTGGGTTTAATATTCATATTGTCCATCATAAAGTTAAACGCCAATCTTTCCGAATATTCATTGTGATATTTTTCAGTGACACCAATTAACATTCCTTGTTTTTGAAATTTAAAACCAATGTCTGGAATTTTTTTACAATCCTCCATGTCTAAAAGTGGGAAATAATATGTAAAGGAATTTACCGGTGGAACCCAGGGTTCTTCCTTACAAAAAGCTTTAAACATTGCTTCTCGGTCCTCCATTATGAAATGATTTTTAAACTGTTTTCTTTCCTGCTTAAATAATCAACCCCCCCACCATTTTATTCAGATTCTTCTTCTTCAGATTCGGTTAACTCTTCCGGTTGATGCATCATTGATATATTTCCAATTTCATTAGTTGTTTCTTGGTTTAAATTTATAAATTCTTCTACTATTTCTTCTATTAACTCTCCAAATGTAACATTCATCTCTTGTTCTAGTTCTTCTTGTTCTTGTATCTGACGATGTGTAATAATTTCAGTAATGTATATAAAGGTAGTAGCTCTTGGAGACATAGTTTAATAAAGTGTATGACTTTACTAACAACACAGCATATAATGAATAAAAAACCTGATCAACTCTTGCTTTTATAGCAAATATGGGGAAGGGGAAAGAAGGGGGGGGGGATCAGTAAGAAAAACACCAACATATCATTAGTCCGATTCAGAGTCTGAAGATTGTATAGGGGATATCAATGTATCAATTGACGAATCTAAAATGAATGTTTCAATTGCTTCTTTAACAATTTCTTCATCACTATCATTTATTAGCTCTTCAAATATTTCTTGTTCAAAGGACGAAATTTCTTCTTCCAATATAGAATCATCCAGACTATTATTCAATTCTTCTTCCGAACCTTCATTTGTCTCTTCTATCCAAGTTATATTTTCATTTGTATTAAACTGATTTTTTACTTCAAAATAATTTAAAAAAGGTGTATCCTTAAAAACCATTATTAACCTTTTCTCTTCACACCAAAGTAATATCTTATAACAAAGTGATACTGAGTATGAAGTTGCTGTCTTATATATATTCTATTTTCCCCCACTATATTTCATATAGTTAAACATTTGTAACATAGTATAATTACTCTTCTTTATCAAGCTTATAATACATTGCGGCTACTTCCAACTGAAACTCCATTTCTTCTACAAAATTACGTAATTGCACCATCCAAGGAAATAAATTATTTAAATTTTCAATTCTGACTGTACATGAACACAATAATTTGTAATCACCTCGACGATATACAAGCACTTTAACCCCTACACCCATATCTTTCAAAATTGTTTCTTCAATCTTTCTATGTAATCCATATAATAGTGGCCAAAGTTCTGTATGTTTAGCAAAGAATGAATCCAATCTTTTGGACATGTTCACTATATAGCAACTGGTTAAGTTCTGAGCAAATATGTGAGCTGCGGGCTTTTATAATGCAACTAATAGAAGGCAGGAGGGAGGGGGAGGGGGGGGGTCAAGTTCAAGGTCAAGGTCAACAAACTTTAACTTATGTAGTAACCAGTAACTATTAACTCTCACACATGAGTTAAAAAACTCATATGCTTAATTGGTGTATTAGGTAGCTCTGAAAAGAGCCTTTTTGGGTTTAAAAAACCCTGCTTATCTTAAACAATTATTAAACCAATTATTGTACTCCTCATTTCCCCTAAAATCCTCAAACAACTCCGCCCATTGCCAAATGTATTCGGCGTTGTCTGCAGTCACATACAAAATTGGGCTACCAAGAAACAACACTGGTGATATAATTACTATTGTTCTGCCCAACTGCAACCAGTTCAATGCTTCCCACATGTATGGGTCAAGACTTTCTTCCAGATCCAAAGTTACACAACGCAAATATTCAAATATCAATTGTTCATCTTCCTCAACTTCTTCCATTTCCTCTTGCTCAGATTCATCTTCCTCAACTTCTTCCATTTCCTCTAGCTCAGATTCATCTTCCTCCACTTCTTCCATTTTCTTTAGCTCAAATCGCCTGTTGTAAAAGTTTGAACCATCCAGCGGAGCCATGTTCACTGTACACCAGGTTAGCGGCCAATATCCCATACCCAGTTGCATAGCGGCTACTTATATAAGGCAAGAGAAAATTAAGGAAAGGGAAAGGGAAGGGTGAGGGGGGGGGGTTAATTTTTATTTGGGGGGGGGGTTAATTTTTATTTGGGGGGGGGGTAAAGTTCAAGGTCATGTGAAAGTAGGTCATGGGACTTAGAGTGACCAAAAAATAATGGGAGAGAAACGCAGCGCACTGTTATATAGCGCTGGTTTCTCTCCCATTATTTTTCTAACAAAATTTGGAAAAAGCTAATTCTTATCACTCTTTACTACGACCCCAGCGAGTCCAACCATCCGCACCTTTGTAGAGATAGTCTTTCGCATCAAGTGTTTTGATCGCTTTTTGGTTTCTCATAGGTACAGAGAGCTTAATTACCCATTTGTAGCCGTTACACCCTATTATAATTCTATTGCTCTTTTCTGTTCTACTTACAAAAAAGTACCTTAAACCTTCTCGCAATCTCTTCAACTTAGTAGCGGGGTAGGACTTGCTGGAAATCACAGTCGGTTGTGGCACAGAAATATGTTTTACAAGATGTACACGGCAATACTTTTCATTAAAAACACATTTCCTACCACAGACCGATCCTTTTTTAGAACCCCTAAGCAGCTTCTCAGTGCATTTACGAGGATTTTTAAATGCCCTGCGACGCTCTGCTTTTAATAATTGAAAACGCTCTGAAGGAGCAATTTTGAAAAAAGACTTTTTAACTTTAGAACTAGGAATGATAGGATTAATGGACTTTGGTTCAGGAATTGGTGTTATTAGTGGTGGTAATGAGGTGAAATTATGAATAGATTCTAGAATTGAAGGAGTATCAGAACGAACAGGAAGCTCCATCTGTGGTGACGTTGTAGGTGTAGGTTGGGGTTGTAGTGGTGGAGTTGCCGTAGGGTGTGTTGGTGATGGAGGTGGAGAAAAAATACTCCCAAGAACCGCCATGGCTTGGAGAAGAATATTTCCCGGAGCAGTTGTAGCAGATGTAGATGGTGGTGTATCCATCTGCCGCAGCATCGACTCCGGGACGTTCTTCAACTTCAGTCTCTTTGCCGGTTTCTTGTTAGCAGCTGGTATGTTCATAGTAGGAGCAGGCACAGAAGTGGCAGCAGGAGCAGCAGGCGTAGTGATAGTAGTAGCAGAAGTTGTTGATAGAGACATGGTTCTGAAGTGGCAGCGTTAGCGGCTGGAATCAGAATAAACAGACATGTTAGCTAGCCCCGCTTATATAGGGATGCTGAGTGAAAGTGACCTCGGGGGGGGGGGGGCTAATTGTAATTTTTGGGGGGGGGGGGTTAATTACTTTAATTTAGGTCAAGGTCACCAAAAAATAATAATGATCCAAAGTGATGGAGGCGGCCACGGCCGTCTCCACCACTCTGTATTCCTCAAACACTCCCAATCCCAACCCCATAGTTACGTCTTGCAAGGGATCCCAATTTTTTGCCCGCACGCACGTGGCGATCCAGTTTGGTGGGCTGTGATACGGGCGGTCGGCCTCGGGCCTGGGCACTGGACCTGACCATTCCAATTGTACAATAGGGAATCTGGAACAGTTAATGCAAAACGCAACTCTAACCTCCCACCCTTAATCTAAACCCACCCAAATATAATTATTTCCTAACAAAAAATTAAAAATTTAAAAAAAATAAAAATATGCGCTGCCTATGGCACAACACGCATGTCCCACCCATATTTAATGAAGTTCAACAGAACTTCTATAATTTAAATTTAAATTTAATCTACCCTCCTAACAGCTAGCTGTGAAAGGTTATTAGTACACACACACACACACATGCACACAAATACACAATAATTACATCAACACTCAACATTAAATGCATAAACACATTTTTTAAACATTAGCAATAATATAACACACCTTAATACTAACATCGCAATGCGCAAATTAAAACTTAAAAATAACACAACTTAAAACTAAAAAATAAATAACATTTTATACACACACACAGTCACACACAACAAATATTAATATTAGAACCCTAACAGCAAGAATAACTCAAATATATATCGGCCGCCTATATATTTAAGTTACCCTTTGAGTTCGTCCCGAAGCTTCGCGTCCGGAGTTTCGGTACGAACTGATTCTAAAATTCTCAACAGAATATTCGTAAACTTTCAAGATGGTGGGGGGAACTCATAGGGGTTTGAGGGGCTTACAACGTTCGAAGTACAACTTCAATAGGAAATTTCCAAGCAACACTGTTTCATACACGTAGCGGCGATTATTACGAGTAGGTCATCGATAATTTAAGTGTAGTGTTGCGGCTTTCAATAATGTTGGCCAACATTTAATTATAATCTCCACCTAATCGAACCACAATTTTCCTTATAGCATTACACCATAGTTGTTCACTGCTATTAATTTAATAACAGTAGGAAATTATGTGTTCCCTTTCGCCGCTCAACTATGATTCTTATCTATTGCCAACAGCAGACCTAAATTACCGTTACTCTATCAGTTTAATTTATCTTAAGTATATGTTGTATTATCTTAACCACAATAGTTACCGTTTGGTAACACCAAATTAGTATTACACAAGCTTAACTACTATTACCATTTCAACATAAAATAAAAGTGAAGGAGGGGGGGGGGGTTAATTACCTATTTGGGGGGGGGGGGTCACTTTCATAATAATTACCACCTGCTGTTATAAATACCGTTACACGAGCAGCTGCGCCTCTTTTCACTCGCGGGACCCACAGCTGACACAACACCTCGGTAAGTCGCTACCGTCTAATAATATTATATATGCTTTCTTTTAACTTACTCCAATTAGGTCTACTTGTTTTTAACACCCCATGCATAACTTAGTTTTCAACTATTTCTTTTTTATTTACTATAAACACATATTACTCTCCCATTACCAATCTTTTTATTACTGCATAAATTAACGTCACATCAATATTATTTTTTGTTATTATTTAATATTTATATTCACCTGCTGCTAATTATTCATATTCACATCTACTTTTTTTTAAACTCTTAATTATATTTAATCCTTTTAAACATTTATAGTATTACATTACTGTTAGTCTTATCCATGGTGTTAACTTACCATTTTTCACATTAATAACACATATAATTATTGCTGAACTATAATGTTTGTACAAATACTAGTTCTTACCGCATCAACTTATTAACAGATTGTTGTTTGCACTTGTGCAGCTCATAGCCAATTCATACAGAGTAACAAATTCCTTTTTTTTCAACTAGATGTTATCTTAATATTTTTAACAAAATAGTTTTAAAGTATTTCCCTCTCCCTTTAATACAAACTATCGCAACTCTACCGAACAAATAACCGGGGTGACCGCAATCCCACCCTTTTTATCCCATCGGCTGAGGGGGGAGGGTAGAGGAGGGGTTGTTCATGACTCACAAATTGCTTAAATACGGGGTCGGTACCGCGAGCGTCTCATTTATTCGCCGGGTTTCGTAGGGTAAACTTCGGTCTTTACTTTTCTAACAATTTTCTAATTTACATTTCTTACTCTAAAACATGTGTTCGCGGTTAATATGCTAATCACTCTTTATATATTCAAACACATTTACAGACACTAACCATTTATCAGTTTGTTTTTTTTTTTTTTTATGCAGTGCACATTTAGTCACCACTATTACAATGGCTTCCCACACTTTACAGCTGAAACTTTTACGCACCAAACATATTTTACAAAAACAGTCTAACTACACAGTTTCAAGACCTCGTAATACATTCGCTAAACTTAAGAAACAGTTCAGCTTTCACCCCTTGTATTTTACAAGATCCAACCTTCGCAACAGTTATTCTACTGACACTATTTTGCAAACAGTCTTAACTGATATGCTGAAATATCAACATTACAATCTTGTCACACCTATTGATGATGTTATCCAGTTATTCTTATTCACTATATTACCGGGTTTATATAACCGTTCTTCATCACACACATCTCTCATTCTACTCTATCAACTCACAATATAACCATCTAGCAGCTCTTATTTCTTCAAGTTATGGACACACGGCAGGGTGCACCCATACAATCTCCAATAGTGACATCCACTACTAACGATAACAATGGTGGTGTTCCCACACAAAATTCGCCTACATACACTACCTCCACCGACTCCCGACCCGTGCAGAGCAATGAAATCAACAGTACGGCTGCAAACGATGTAGAAGCCATCCTACGATCACTGGTAGGCTTTGATGAATGAATAAATTTATTTCCCGGAGCCCCACCCGTCCCCAGACTCCCCACCTTTTTTAAAACCCCCTCCAAATGACCTTGACACACTTACCAACCCCTCCCCAAACCCCCCAAAAAACCCCCAAATCAACAACACACACCTGCCAGTTACAACCGCTGACCTTGACCTGCGCCAGAACCGGCAAATCCCTTCTACTAATAAAGGGTGTCTAAAACGTCTCGGAACAGTTACATATTTTTTATTTCTTCGACAATGCAATTATGTGAGTCAATTTATAAACATAATAGGCCTACATTATTTTTTTTTTGGAAACTATGTGTTATTTAACACTTTCTGGTAACGAATAACCAAGAAACTCTGAGACATTTTAAATATAGAATAAACATGGTTTGATATGTAATCAACAACTCTCCCCACCGAGAACCGAAGCTCATATACGGCACTCACTTCTCTTTGGTCTCACTTTGGTCTAACACGGTACAATGCTGCAAATCCAACCCCCAACCTTAATTTAAAGTCCGTTTCGCACCAATTTTTAGGGCGGAAACAACTACAGGAACACGCATTATAAAAACAACAAAGAAAACTAAAAAACTCGGCTAAAAGTTTTGAAGGAGTTCTAATTACAGAAATGCACTAAGCGTATTAATTTATTATGCATGACTACTTGCAAATTGGCAACCCGCCGCGGATAAAAAAGTTGCATGATGATATAACATTAAATGTAATTTCCTTCTCTGAAACAGTAATCCCATAAAGAATGTTACATCAATGGAGTCTAATCCTATATTTTAGCACACGGCGAATTCAATTTTAACATTTCTATACTTAGATGTTTTCATATTTTTCGGGATACAAGCAAAAACTTTGAAAAACGCAAGGAACTTATTAAATTCGTTACAATTAACATATGGACACTTAAACCATTGCAATCAACCTCAAGAAAAATTTTGGTCCTCTGGTATTTCGTCGTATCTCATCATATAAAAAAGTTGTAATATAGTATAACATTAAATTTTATTTCCTTCTCCAAAACAGTAATCCCATGACAGAATATTGCATATAATGAGTCTAATCCTATGTTTTAGCACATGGCGAATTCAATTTTAACAATTCTACACTTTCGATTCGTTATAGTTTTTGCGCTACGAGCAAAAACGCATGAAATTTTTTAAATATGTCATTTTTAACACATGGTAACTTTTAATGGTATTAAAAAATCGCAATTAACCTAGTGAACAATTTTGGTCCTCTGGTATTTCGTCGTATCTCATCAAATAAACAAGTTGTTTCATGATATAACATTAAATGTAATATCCTTCTTTAAAACGGTAATCCCATGACAGAATATTGCATATAATGAGTCTAATCCTATGTTTTAGCACATGGCGAATTCAATTTTAACAATTCTACACTTTCGATTCGTTATAGTTTTTGCGCTACGAGCAAAAACGCGGAAAAACGCATGAAATTTTTTAAATACGTCATTTTTAACACATGGTAACTTTTAATGGTATTAAAAAATCGCAATTAACCTAGTGAACAATTTTGGTCCTCTGGTATTTCGTCGTATCTCATCAAATAAACAAGTTGTTTCATGATATAACATTAAATGTAATATCCTTCTTTAAAACGGTAATCCCATGACAGAATATTGCATATAATGAGTCTAATCCTATGTTTTAGCACATGGCGAATTCAATTTTAACAATTCTACACTTTCGATTCGTTATAGTTTTTGCGCTACGAGCAAAAACGCGGAAAAACGCATGAAATTTTTTAAATACGTCATTTTTAACACATGGTAACTTTTAATGGTATTAAAAAATCGCAATTAACCTCGTGAACAATTTTGGTCCTCTGATACTTCGTCGTATCTCATCAAATAAACAAGTTGTTTCATGATATAACATTAAATGTAATTTCCTTCTTTAAAACGGTAATCCCATGACAGAATATTGCATATAATGAGTCTAATCCTATGTTTTAGCACATGGCGAATTCAATTTTAACAATTCTACACTTTCGATTCGTTATAGTTTTTGCGCTACGAGCAAAAACGCGGAAAAACGCATGAAATTTTTTACATACGTCATTTTTAGCACATGGTAACTTTTAATGGTATTGAAAAATCGCAATTAATCTCGTGAACAATTTTGGTCCTCTGATACTTCGTCGTATCTCATCAAATAAACAAGTTGTTTCATGATATAACATTAAATGTAATTTCCTTCTTTAAAACGGTAATCCCATGACAGAATATTGCATATAATGAGTCTCTAATCCTATGTTTTAGCACATGGCGAATTCAATTTTAACAATTCTACACTTTCGATTCGTTATAGTTTTTGCGCTACGAGCAAAAACGCGGAAAAACGCATGGAAAATTTTAAATTGTTAACAAAAACAAATATATAAATTTTTCTTTTAACAGTTTTGATTTCCCAACACCAGTAATTTTCCACGAAAATGATTGTTTACGGTTATTATGTAAATGTGAAGTAATTGAGAAAGTCACTAGTTTTAATTATATTACTTGGGTATCACAATCGATGAGAATATTACCTGGGAAATGTTTCAATTCTGCAAAATAAATTAAATTAGTCCATCAGAAAATTTTACTTTGTACGAAATGTTTGTGATGAAAATTTAATGAAATCTCTTTATTTTGCTTTAGTTCATTTGCGTCTGCAGTATATGGCCTTGCTTGTTGGGACGGGTCTTTCAAAAAATTAGTTAATAAATTGCGAATAACACAGAATCGTTTGATTAGAATAATTTCATATAAAAATAGAAGAAAGAGTTCATTTCCTTCATTTCAGGACTTAAAAATATTGCCTCTACAAAACATTTTTATTTTTAAAGTATTGAAACTGTTCTACGTCCGGGGTGGAAATAGTGGGACAGAAAACCTTTTTTACAACAGTCATAGCATTAACAAATTGCTTTTCCGAAGACCAAAAGTAAATAAAGAATTATATAAACACTCTTTTCGTTTTTTTAGCCCCATTATTTTTCAATCAGTTGCCGATTGAAATTACAACCTGTAATAGTATTAACTCTTTTGTTCTAAAGTAAAAATATTGTTAATGGGAATCCCTGATGTAAATTATTTAAGGACTATCTTAATGTAATAACTATATTTCTATATTTTTCTCTTAATGAAAGTACCTAAAATTTTCTACTTTTGTATACGTTATTATGTTTTCGTACGGTTTGTATAGTAATTTGCGCAATGACCCGTAGGACATTAGAAGAACTGTTGCAAAAACTTATAGATTATTTAGATAAGCTAAGTCATTAAGCAATTTGTGATAACACCACTGTATACGATAGCTGATCCTTGTTTGAGAATAATTTAAGTAGAACTATGACTCATTATTATTGTGTATGATAAGGATTTTTATTTTGTTATCCAACCGCTGATCAGCGTACTTGAAATATGATCAGCGTGTACTTCCAAGTTGTTTTAATTCTATGAACATTATAATTTTTTGTGGAAATAAACTTCATTATTTCACTATTTACTTTAAAGGTACGGCTACACATAGCAGGAAAGGATACGGAAAGGAAACGGAAAGGACACGGACAAAATTCTGATGGGGTGGCTACACATATCGGGACACGGACAGGACATTTCTGAGTCGGAAGGCTGCGCGCGCAGCCGTCAGACGTCGGAAGGTTGCGCGCGCAGCCGTCCGACACGGCTCATCCCGCCGGCCGCCACACTCACTACACTGAGCTACCGTTATCATTTTCTGATAGTGGCGGAAGGGGTGGCTACACATACCAGGACGGGACACGGACAGGACAAGACAGTGGCGGATGAATGCTCGTTTGGCGGTCCATCCGACACGACAAATGTCCTGTCCGTGTCCTTTCCTGCTATGTGTAGCCGCTCCCATTTGATAACACAGGGAGCATTCATCAGAAACTGTCCTGTCCGTGTCCTTTCCTGCTATGTGTAGCCGCACCTTAAGGCTCCGGTCTACTTGAGCCCGAACGACACTACCGAATGCCGCCTCGCGGCCGTAGCGCTAGGCGAGTTTAATGGCTGCGGAGGTTTACGGGAATCGTGTTTTAAAATTAACCAATTACAATAGAGATTGAATATTAATTTTTTCTAAAAATAAAAAGATGGATTTCGTGTTCTCTGGTTTTAGAATTTTTAAATAAATTTCTAATTTGAGTTATAACATTCTAAAAATAGAGAAGACAAGATCCTTCTTTCTACTTTAAGAAAAAGTTAAGAGTCAATCTCTATCTTATTGAGTTAATTTTAAAACACGATTCCCGTAAACCTCTGCATCCATAAAACTCGCCTAGCGCTACGGCTGATGCTGCGGCCGCGAGGCGGCATTCGGGCATAGGTAGACCGGAGCCTCAAGAGGATATACCAAATGGCATGTGTTAGCATTAAAACAATTTTAGTTTCGTTTATTTACCGTAAACATTTTTATAAATATTAAATCATGGAAAATTTATTTTTCTAAATAAATGTGGCATTGTGATTATTGTAAAGCTTAGGTTATTTCAAATAAGTATTTTGAATCAGAAGTCATTTATGGTCAATTATAAATGAATTGCAGGTTATTCGATAAATTTTGACTATCGCAACAAAAATGGACGGCATTTTGAAACGAATTGAGATAACTGAATTCAGTTTCCACCAAAAATGTTTGCATTACATAGACCTTTCTTATGATGTATATGACACAAATAGGCTACGCTTTGCTTATTTCAATTGAACTAAAGATTTGTAAACAATATCCCTGTAAAGTAATATTTGATTATTAGCTAGACAAAACTAAAAAAATATTAAGACATAGCAAAATTTAAGAGATTGATGTTCGAGTCAAACTAGCAATAATATCAGCCAATTGCACTAAAAAGATCAAAGTCTTAGACCCCATAGAAACTTTGCGTGATAAAAATTCTTGAAAGAAAAAAAGTAAATCAGTACCACATATCAGTTACACACATAAATCAGTAACTCAGTACCACATAACATACTCGTTAATGACCACTGTACGTTAAACGAAAACTTCAAATCTACAAACGTAAGTTTTATTCATTTGATTAAACTGTGTATTTAAAAGAACGTGTCTACTTTTATACGCTATGATAATATGATGAAATTTCTAAATGACAATCTATAGATCAAAAAGTTTTCATGGTAGGGTCTATATATTTATTTATAGACTATACATATATTATTAAATAATAAGATCAATAATAATATCGGCGGTAAAAGTTCATAGTAACAGATGTGTAAGTGGCAAGACTTAAAATAACACTGTATTCAGAGTGTCACGTATACCGCATTCCTTCTCTGCTGCACAAGTAATGCTAGTCAAGGGCACTGCCTGTCGTAAATGTCGGGAAGTCCCCGTCGTGACAGCTTCGCCGAACTCGTCACGTGCCGGTCGAGGCGGCAACATTGTCCTGTACTTGGAACGATTAAGCCTCGAATTCATCTTTGGCCAGTCAATAACGCCCCAAATTTCGCCGCTGTGTGATCTTGGGTTTATAGTTGTTTCTGAACCACTTCCCCTATTTCAACAGGAATGGAACAATTCCTTGTTCCATTCCAAACAATTCCTTCGACTTCTTCGAGTCGGAATGAAACGGAATCCTTTATGCATGGTTTGGGTATTTGCTTTCCCAAACTAGTGTGTGGAACAAGTGTAAAAATCTTTCACTTCCTGATACCAGCACCAAACTTTGGGAATTGACTAAACACATGTAAAAGAGTAAAAATCTGCCGGGAGGCAAACTTAAATATAATGACGTCACGAGCAGTGACGTCATCAATATGGCCGCTCAGCCAATTACAATAATGTCGAATATCTCGGAAATCCCTTAACCGATTTTGACATTTGACATCTTATTTGAAAGGTCTAATCATGATATATAATAAAGGTAATAACACTTTTAGAGGTAAAACAACCGTTTTTGAGTATTTTGTAAAATATTAATTTTTATAAGTATTTGCAATTTCAGCGAATTTGCCACAGGGAAGAAGCTATTGCCGTATGTGTTATGGTAAGACATAAGCCCGAGACCATGTTACATTTTCATTTTGAGGTGCCCATGGACAAAAAATAATAGTCATTAAAATTATATATGGATACATATGTATCCATGAATATGTATCGTATGAATGTGTGTTTGTATGTGTCCCTAGACACGAGAACTCTTGTTAAAACCGTCCGATCAAGATCAAACTTAATATGTAGAGATGTGTAATCGTACGTTTATTTGGATGAGTTCGTAAACCAGATATATTGACCTACCGGAAGGGGTAGTGTTAGGGGGTTTTTACCCCAAAAGTGGATTTTTTTTGCATTTTACACATCTAATTTAAAAAAAAATTTAATTTTGATTTTCATTACTGGATTCAGCTAAAAAAAAAACACACAATTAAGTATTTTGCAGCTTTGCTCTATCCCCATTGGTTACCGAGATATTAAAAAGTCTTAAGACAGTACATTGTATTTTGGGGCTCCAATGTTAATCTTAAGGAGGAAAAAGAATGTTTTAATATTTCACTTATTAACCAATATATTTTGACGAAACTTGTGATTTAGCTTTATTTGGTTAAGATCCATTCATTTATGGTAAAAAAAACTTGGTTTTTGTACTTATCATGGCAGCAACCTGCATACTTTTCCCCATGTTAATCACATGGAGAATATTCAAACTAATTTATTCATGGACGGATATTGATGAAACTTAGTATATGGCTTCATATAGTCGAAATAATTTTTTATACTAAAATTACCTACTTTCAGTGTTTCCCATGGCATCAAACCTGCATACTCTTTCTCTATTTTTATTGTAGGGATAATAGACATTTATTTTCCTATTTATGAGCACGTGATGAAATTTTGTTCACAGATTCATCAGTTCTAAATTAATATTACTAATTTGGAAATTCGCTGAGTACGCATGTCTGCCACGGAAGGGGTATTATGTATGTAAGACAAAATTAAGGATATTATTATTGTTAACATATATTTCATATAAATATACCCAGCTACCTATATGTTTATTCTTGAACAATGACCTTCACAAGTACATAATAGAGTTTACCGAACTCCCATTTTCACACAGCGTCACTTATTACGTTCCTTACACTTAAATGGAACAAAATGTAGACAGTTTACACTAACGTCTGGAATTGTCGTCCAGAGAGGTGTAACCATCGGACCATCATCGGATTTCCAGCCCCACTGACAAGGATCGTTCACTGTCGGTCTTCAGGTTTAGCAGTTTCTCCAAACGTTACATTGAAGTATTGCACGTTTTAAGTGCTGCAATAGTGCACCCACAGTTGGTGGGATATGTTCTATGTTCCTATTCATTTGAGTAAAAAGTATTCTGCGTGCATGATTTACATGAAATATATGTTAACAATAATAATATCATTAATTTTATCTTGTATTGTTATTAAACTTAATTTACATACATAATACCCCTCCGTCGCGGCAGACATGCGTACTCAGTGAATTTCCCAATTAGTAGACCCTTAATATTAATTTAAAAACAGATGAACCTGTGAACAAAATTTCATCACGTGCTCATAAATAGGAAAATAAATGTCTATTATCCCTACAATAAAAATAGAGAAAGAGTATGCAGGTTTGATGCCATGGGAAACACTGAAAGTAGGTAATTTTAGTATAAAAAATTATTTCGACTATATGAAGCCATATACTAAGTTTCATCAATATCCGTCCATGAATAAATTAGTTTGAATAATCTCCATGTGATTAACATGGGAAAAAGTATGCAGGTTGCTGCCATGATAAGTACAAAAACCAAGATTTTTTACCATGAATGGATGGATCTTAACCAATTAAAGGTAAATCACAAGTTTCGTCAAAATATATTGGTTAATAAGTGAAATATTAAAACATTCTTTTTCCTCCTGAAGATTAACATTGGAGCCCCAAAATACAATGTACTGTCTTTAGACTTTTTAATATCTCGGTAACCAATGGGGATAGAGCAAAGCTGCAAAATACTTAATTGTGTGTTTTTTTTAGCTGAATCCAGTAATGAAAATCAAAATTAAAATTTTTTTAAAATTAAATGTGTAAAATGCAAAAATCCACTTTTGGGGTAAAAACCCCCAAACACTACCCCTTCCGGTAGGTCAATATATCTGGTTTACGAACTCATCCAAATAAACTTACGATTACACATCTCTACATATTAAGTTTGATCTTAATCGGACGGTTTTAACAAGAGTTCTCGTGTCTAGGGACACATACATACACACATTCATGCGATACATATGGATACATATGTATCCATATATAATTTTAATGACTATTATTTTTTGTCAATGGGCACCTCAAAATGAAAAAGTAACATGTTCCCGGGCTTATGTCTTACCATAACACATTCGGCAATAGCTTCTTCCCTGTGGGAAATTCGCTGAAATTGCAAATACTTATAAAAATTAATATTTTACAAAATACTCAAAAACGGTTGTTTTTACCGCTAAAAGTGTAATATCCTTTATTATAGATCATGATTAGACCTTTCAAATAAGATGTCAAATGTCAAAATCGGTTAAGGGGTTTCCGAGATATGCGACATTATTGTAATTGGCTGAGCGGCCATATTGATGACGTCACTGCTCGTGACGTCATTATATTTAAGTTTGCCTCCCGGCAGATTTTTACTCTTTTACATGTGTTTAGTCAATTCCCAAAGTTTGGTGCTGGTATCAGGAAGTGAAAGATCTCTACGTAATATGTCGTTTGTTCCATGCACTAAACCCCTTATTGAACTTGATGGTTGAAATAAGTAAGACTTCGCATTTTTAACAATTCTACACTTTTGATTTCTTATAGTTTCTTATAGTTTTGCGCTACGAGCAAAAACTCGAAAAAAACATACGAAATTCATTAAATACGTCATTTTTAACGAATCGTATTTTTTTTATTGTATTAAAAAATTGCAATTAACCCCGTGAACAATTTTGGTTCTTTGGTAGCCTATTTCGTCGTATCTCATCAAATAAACAAGTTATTACATGATATAACATTAAATGTTATATCCTCCTCTAAAACGGTAATCCCATGTCAGAATTTTACATGTAATGAGTCTAATCCTATGTTTTAGCTCACAGCTAATACAGTTCACGGCAATTCTACACTTTCGATATTTATTTGTATGGTTTTTGTGCCACAAGCAAAATCTCGGCTTATGCTATTTTTTACTTATTTTTACTGTACTAATTACTACGTTAACAACATAGTACATAGTCAGGCGGAAATACAGTAGGTTGGATAACGAATGTTTTTAAAGCAATGCCTTAAATTGTTGGAGCCTATTTAGTCAAAACAAAAATTACTACCGGCAGAGTAATTGATTTTTAGATTTATGAAGCTTTTTACACTTAAGCACTTAAGTCACTTGGTTATTGAATTAGATACAAAAGGTGAACGAATGGATATATTTTTAGAAACGTTTGGATCTTACCCGGGGTTACGATAAAAAAATCAACCCCATCTCTCTCACATGCAATCCTCGCTGCAAACTAACGTAATGAAGTTAGAGGCCAATTATACCGATTTCCTTACTTAATCTTTGCCCTCCAAAGCTTCATGTGAGTAGCTATATTAAACATTAGAAGAATTATAACAAAATATTATGGAGGGTCATACGAACCATTTGGTCGCAAGGGTTGTAACTCAGGAAAGGCTAGCCAGCCACGTATTTCTGAAAATGTTCAGTTTATTAAAAATGTTTTTGTGTGGGCGCTATAGGACTGATATACTGAAATGTAAAATATATCGTATGTGAGTAAATATTTTTTAATCTGTTAAATTTAAGTGAAAGTTTCATGTTAATGAAGTATGCCCTAGTATATGACATCCGATTAGCCCGGATAACGGCCCCTCTGACAGCGTGGCACCCCAGTATACAAATTGGTAATACTCACAAAAAATAACAATAATAATTTAAAAAATTGTCGTACCTCAGAAAAGTGGCCGCAACAGTGACGGGAATAAATTTTTAGTAATATTTATTAAATAATAATGTGGTAGATATTATACTTCGTAAATTTATTTTGCAAATTGGTCCCGGCAGCTTTTGTATGTCATTATCAGTTGTTGTCCAATGTGGTGTTGAGATACCGTGTATGAAAAACATTTTTAATTAACCATTGTCCATCCACAATAACCCGAGTCAATGTCTTGTTCAATAATTTATTTTTTCTACCACTGCATGGAAATAATTGCATTGCCACACCTGTAACCCCTATGCAAAACAGTTCATTTCCGGTTTCCGTTTCTTTCCCGCTCTAGAGCAGCAATGATTCTTTACCGCACGCTAGATCAAACAGCAATTTTAAATCAGCTGTTATTACAAACCATGCTCCATCTGTTATTCATTGTTGTCGTTTGGTAATTGCTTCTTTTTTAGTTAGAGGTTATATTTGATAGTTAACATTATGTTCCGACAGAAAAAAATAATCTAAATGATATTTTGTATACAATAAAACATGTAATATGTAACAATTATGTTGGTAGGAAAAATCTTGTGTGTATTACGAGCGCAAATAGTCATTGCCGCTCTCAAATTGTTTGGCCGCACTCAGCTGACGCTTCGTGCAACTATCTACAATTCTCGAGTGGCAATGACGTACTTTACGCTCTTATTACACAAATAGCTATTGAAGCAGATCTTAAAATCCCTCCAACAATAAAGCTGATTTTGCAACATAAAAAAATCAACAAACAAATCAAATCTGCATTTAATATTGGTTTCATGCGGAGTATTGAAATTTCTAATAAAAATTTACACGACTGTAGAGAGATTTTTACAGTACAGAGAGAAAGAAATCTCTTCTTAGTCCTGGCTCGCAAACCCGTTTTCCAGTGGCGAGCAGCGACACTCACCACTCCCATCATACTCAGCAAAAATAAAATGTTTTACCCTTAACGATTCTCTTTGCTAACTCGCTCATGTTCTTGCGGCCCCGAAGCATAATTGTCAAGTCATCGCGTGGAGGTGGCCAGCTCTGCATGCGATGAATGACGGGTAATAAAATGTGCTTCCTTTTCGGTCCGCCCCTATCCCGTCAACAATGTAAACGGCGCGCGACCCGTTCCATTGTCAAATGTCGTTCACCGCGAATGTCGTTCGGTGGCCACGGCGGCGCGGGCCCGCCACACGTCCGTCGGCACCCCACGCACCACGGACCAACACTCTAACGCCAAACATCTAACGCAGCCATTATCTGGTCAACTTCCAATTTTATATAGAACTTTTTATAAGGCTCTATTTGAACTGTAAACTATACTATGGGTTTAATTGTTTTTAAGAACAATTAATACAATCAAAGTCTAACATTGAAACATTAAATTGGTTTATTCACTATTATTACAGCACGTATGATTATGTTTATCAACGTTATTATTTTTTAATAACTAAAACCATTATTTTTTATATTAGCGAAATACAACAACTAATATTACTTTTTTTTCATGTATGTTTTGCGTCTAATAAAAAAGTATTAATAGAGTGTCACCTTGAACCAAACATTAACGTTATTCCGAAAGTGGAAAAGCAAATATCACAATACAACGTGGGAACCATCTCGATTAGTTAGTTTTTCCGTTATTTTTTAACTAACCTTTTTTATTGTATTAGGCAAGTGTATTTACCATTAAATTATTTAATGATAATGGTATCTATATGCAATTGGGTAGTATCTAAAAAGTTTTTTATAGATTTTTAAAGATTATTTAGCTTTAAAAATTTTTAATGATTATTATTTTGGCACGACAAAAGATAGGAATCTATAAGATTTATCTGTATAGGCCTATTGATCTTGTAACAGTTATGCAACTTTCAATCAAACAGGATGTGCATCTTCAAACTTTACAAACCTCTTCAGGTTGTAAAGTTGTATTCAGCAAACAGACAAAAGTTCAATTAAATATATTCTAAAATGCTTCGTTAAGCTGATAGCCACCATATTGTTTTTAGACTTAATAAATTTATGTATACAGGGTTTTTTTTAGGAATACTGGCCATCATGTTACATGACACAATTGCAAGATATTTCTGTAAGTAACTGAATTGAAATGTATATCATGGAACTGTGGTTATTTTAATAGAAAATCACAATAACTGTGTTGTTAATTATCAAATCGTTACAAACTTGGTATGGCTGTTAAGATAATTTTATTTATAATTTTTTTTATCTTATTAACATTTTTATAAAATTTACCGTTTTAGAGATATTTGGGTTTACAAATTTGAAATGACCGCCATTTTGAAAATACTCATCAGAAAAAATTCAACTTTCCTCAGTATTAGCATTAGGGTGATAAATATACATACCAAATACGAACTCAATATGTTACGGAAATAAATTATTAAGTGTAAAAAAAATAAAATGGTAAATTGCGGCTTAACGAAGTATTTTAGGACATGTGTTGATGTGTACTATTGTGATACTTTATTAGCTTGTTGAATAACTTAAGAATAGTTTGTAAAGTTTCAAGCTGGACAACCTGTATAAGTTGAAGTAGAAAAAAGACATAATTGATTTATGAAAAATGCATACGAACAATCAGAATGGAAGTTATTCGAGTAGGACTAGAACCCATACTGTACTGTAATAGAGTACTTGATTTTATACCTCCTGAATAGCATGGTGAAGTCTGGTCAAATGGTTGCAATGTTTATTAAATAAGACCGTTTAATAAATAAATATGCTCATAGTAAAATTGAATTTTATAACAACGAGTGGAGGGAAAATAGGTAACTTGTAATTAACCACGTACACAACACAACTGACAAACACGAGTTCTACAAGTAGTGAGGATTAATTTAGGAACGTGAGAAACAAATAAAACATTTTACTAGATAAGTACAATTATAAAGAAAGAGAAATGTCAGTTGGTAGCACTGAATGGCTGTAACCATGTTGACTTGTATTTCTCTGCAGGTAACACAATTGACAAATTCGATTTCTATACGATGTATACGACTTTTATAGAAATGCTGGCCATCATGTAACGTCACATGATTGCCGGGTATTTAGATACGGTAACAGGATTGCCATGTATATCTCTATAAATATATATATATATATATAATATATTGTATAATATATTGTATATATATATAATATATTGTATAATATATTGTATATATATATATATATATATAATATATTGTATAATATATTGTATATATATATATATATATATATATATATATATATATACAAATAATGTTTTTTATGTGATACAGTAGTTTTGTGTGTTTCATATTTATGTAATATTAGGTATTAAAAGTTCTACTTGTTTTACGAGAAAATTAGTGAAACATATTTTTCTTACATTTAAATCGTTATTGAGGAGTTAAATAATTTATCTATTTATTTTTTACCATCTTATGAATTTCACATCCAGTAATTAAAAACAAAAATAAAAAATAAATCACAGGAACTGTGACAAAATTACTATTATAAATTGTCATAATTACGACAACCGTACCCACTTGTCGCTCTAAAATATTTGAATAATAATTTAAATCAGCAATGTGGAAAGTGTCATTTTGTTAGTTCAACACAACCCTATAAAGCATGAATAAATAAATATGTATAAAAAAATCCTACATAAGATATTGCATGTCTTTGCTAGGGTAATGAATATTTTTGTATACCTTCAATTATTGTGATTACGCAATTATGCATAAAAAGTAAACACATTTAACAGGAAAGTAATATTTAAAGTATGTAGATAATAAAAAAGAGTATCCAATAAACTCAATAACACCAAGTATTAATTAATAACCATACTGTTCTTCAACTTTCAATATTGAAATAATATGAATAACAAATAACCACCAATTTATGATAATTTTCTGTTCAAAAAATTACTTATTATATGTATGATTAAATCTTGTGGCATTTCAACACCAAGATAAATACTAAATTTGTTGTATTCAATATTACATCGTCATATGCACAACGTCATCTGCCTATCTGATATACTCAACTCTATTTTTCTTCTTTTTTCTTTAAGACTTAGTTTTCTAAACATTAAATTATCAATATACAGTATTGTTTCTGAAAAATTTGAAAACATATTTTCTCCAAAACTGTACTAGACCATAGTTAAATAAGTAAATTAAACAATAATTTATTTATTCCTGTATTTTACTAATTAATTTAAATATGTTCCTCATGTAAAAAGCAGTAATTTATTATAATTTATAATTTCTTATTATCCACAAGGATACCGTAGTTTCAAATCGTAAAATGACCTAATTATTATTAATAGAATAACTCATAATAGTTATAATTAAAATAATAAGTTCTTATATAATTTATAACGTGAAATCAAAATAACTCTAAAATTACTATACATAAATTATTGTTTATTATTTCAAATTCATGCCTTTTATAAAATCTTTCTGCTATATTGTAGTTAATTAATTCATAAGTTTTTTTAATAGAAAATTTTCTTTTAATTGATATTATAAGTCAATGGTAACTGTAGCTTACGGTCACAGAGATTTGCCCAGATTTCTAACTCGAATCCCAAAAACCAAAGTTTCAAATTTTGTCCCTCTCCAAAGAAACTTTACCCCCACCAATGCTTGCAACATCAATTTTGGTGTTTTATAAGGTACCCAGAGCAACATTTAGAAGTTAACTATCCTCACTCTCTCATACATTCTTAACCCAATAGACACCTTAAATACAATTAATGATTTTGTTAAAACAAAGTGTCATGTAACTTTAAATTTAAAATGTGATTTTCTTTACAACGAAAAATGATAGAAACATAATTTTGGTCTCTAATTACTCGTAAAAGGACATTTTTATCTAAAACAGTAATAAAAAATGATAATTACTTGTATAAGAGTAAAAATTGTGAAAAAACTAGGAAAATTTCAATAAAAAAATATTTTTCTATTTTAACATTATGTACATCCAAGCTATCGCAATATTTTCATTATATTATGGTTTTTATTTGTTTATAGTTTAATTACGAATAAAACGAAACCAGATTTAAAGTTCTATGTAACTTGGTTCAGTAGCTATGTCAAAATTTGTAAGATATTGTATTATTTTTTTAATTTATGGCGGCCATCTTGAAAAAACCAACTTCCGGTTGGCCAATTTTGGTAAAATTTTTTTTCCGTCATAAAGACACTAGGTACAGTCAAAAAACATCATAACATCTCTTGTTGGAATTTGTTTAGGGTCAAACCTTATATTTACCCTACTATAAGGCAAACCTCTGTGGAGGAGTGATTCCTACTTAGGCCTATAACTTAAAAAATATCACAATTTAAATATTTGCAGATCCTTTAAGGAATTTAAGAAAATACTTTAACTTAAGTAACACAAGACAAACATTTCTGAAACAGTTTAACAAGTAAAAATAAATAAATAAATAAATAAATAAATAAATATTGCCAACAACTAAGGATAATCTCACAAAAACAGTAGGCCTACCATTGATACTTTTTTAGCGATTATTTCAAGAGGAGACGGCTTGCGAGGTAATTCTTCGGTTTGAATTCTTCTCTGTGATAGTAGAGAAAAATGGCAAACCCCAGATTCAAATTTTGTATCGTGGGTTCAAAGTGGTATGAGGCTAGAATATGTTTAAAATTTAAAATCATATTAACTCAATACATTTTTTATTCAATTGTATTATATATTCAACCAGTGGAGGTCGTGTTTAATGCATATCGAAAAACGAACAATAATGATAAACAAATTATATAGACACTAGGAACAAAGCCCGTTGTGGTTAAATACAACGGTCTCTAGAAAAATGGTACCTATAGGCTATTTTCGGTGAAATAAAAAAATGTTTGTTTTCATTATTGAAATTTTATTTGAGAAAAATAATTGGTTCGTATTTCAGCGTACTTAGATTGTGTTGAATGGCATAGAAAAGATAAACTTCTAAACAAACAGTTTCAGTCGCGATCTATATTATAAATGGTAAAATTATTCATTTTCAGAACAATTAAAAATTTATACTTGTAATTATTTAATTTAGTTCAGTTTTATAGTAATTTAGTTTGATTTAATTTAGTTTAGTTTTTCAAATAACAATTAATTTATGATTGTAAAAATCACATACTGCTTAAAACCACACACTGCTTTATCACATAACTTTATTTAAAAGCCATCAAAACGTAAGGAACTCACAACCACAAATCCCAAATGTAAACATCAAAATGTAAACAAAGAAAAGTCAAGGACACAACAATGCATCAATCAGCTGTTAAATTAATAACATGTGTTTCATGGACACAGTTTAAAGGAAGAAAATGTTTATCTTTTTAACTTTTTCACCATAACTGCTGAGAAAAACATGAAACTTTCACATTTTTGAGTAAATAAACACAGACGAAGCTTTCGGACAACACCTAAAAGATTATTAAAATCGGTCCAGTACTCTAGATTTAGCTGTACAAAGTTTAATAAAAATATCTCTACCATAGTATTTTTTCAACGTAAACAAATTGGTAGTAGCTTTGGTTTTTTGTAAATAACCTTTTAACGATGAGGAAATGGACCAAAGTGAATGATAGTTTTCTGAAAGAGAATTAAATTTCCTACAAATTACTAATAAGCATTTCTTAAATAACCGCAGTAAAAGTAGCCAAAAATTGCCTTCAAATGAAAAAAAAACTTAAAAACCCGTTTTTAATGTATATCTTATGGAAAACATGTTTCCTTATTTTTTCACCATAAATACTAAAAAACATCAAACTTTCATATTTTATTGGCAAATCTACAGGATGAAAGCTTTCCAACGACATCTTAAAAATTAAAATCGGTCCAGTGAAACTCCAGATTCGATTGCCCCAAGATTTTCAAAACTGAATTTTTAACGCAAATAAATTGGTAGTAGCTTTGGTTTTTTGTAAATAACTTACAAACGGTGGGGAAATCGACCAAAGTGGATGGTGATTTTCTGAAAGAGAATTAAATTTCCTACAAATTACTGTTAAGCATTTCTTGGACAACCACAATAAATGCAGCCAAAAATTGCTTTCAAATAAGAAATTCGTAAAACCCCGTTCTCAATGTATTTTTTATGAAAAACATGTTTCTTTATTTTTTCACCATAAATACTAAAAAACATCAAACTTTCATATTTTTTGGCAAATATACAGGATAAAAGCTTTCCAACGACATCTTAAAAATTAAAATCGGTCCTGTGAAACTCCAGATTCGATTTCCCAAAGATTTTCAAAACTGAATTTTCAACGCAAATAAATTGGTAGTAGCTTTGTATTTTTGTAAATAACTTATCAACGGTGAGGAAATCGACCAAAGTGGATGATAATTTTTTGAAAGAGAATTAAATTTCCTACAAATTTCTAAAAAACATTTCTTGAATAACCACAATCAAAGCAGCCAAAAATTGCCTTAAAATAAAAAAAATTAAAATCGGTAAAGTGGAATTCTAGATTTGATTGCCCCAAGATTTTCAACGCAAATAAATTGGTAGTAGCTTTGTTTTTTGTAAATAACTTATAAACGGTGAGGAAATCGACGAAAGTGGATGGTAATTTTCTGAAAGAGAATTAAATTTCCTACAAATTACTAATATGCATTTCTTGAATAACCGCAATCAAAGCAGCCAAAAATTGCCTTCAAATTAAAAAAATTAAAAACCCGTTTTCAATGTATTTCTTTATTTTTTCACCATAAATACTAAAAAACATCAAACTTTCATATTTTTTGGCAAATATACAGGATAAAAGCTTTCCAACGACATCTTAAAAATTAAAATCGGTCCGGTGAAACTCAAGATTCGATTTCCCAAAAATTTTCAAAACTGAATTTTCAACGCAAATAAATTGGTAGAAGCTTTGGTTTTTTGTAAATAACTTTTGAACGGTGAGGAAATCGACCAAAGTGGATGGTGATTTTCTGAAAGAGAATTAAATTTCCTACAAATTACTATTAAGCATTTCTTGGACAACCACAATAAATGCAGCCAAAAATTGCTTTCAAATAAGAAATTCGTAAAACCCCGTTCTCAATGTATTTTTTATGAAAAACATGTTTCGTTATTTTTTCTCCATAAATACTAAAAAACATCAAACTTTCATATTTTTTGGCAAATATACAGGATAAAAGCTTTCCAACGACATCTTAAAAATTAAAATCGGTCCAGTGAAACTCCAGATTCGATTTCCCAAAGATTTTGAAAACTGAATATTCAACGCAAATAAATTGGTAGTAGCTTTGGTTTTTTGTAAATAACTTATCAACGGTGAGGAAATCGACCAAAGTGGATGGTAATTTTCTGAAAGAGAATTAAATTTCCTACAAATTACTATCAAACATTTTTTGAACAACCACAATAAATGCAGCCAAAAATTGCTTTCAAATAAGAAATTCGTAGAACCCCGTTCTCAATGTATTTTTTTATGAAAAACATGTTTCTTTATTTTTTCACCATAAATACTAAAAAAACACCAAACTTTCATATTTTTTGGCAAATATACAGGATAAAAGCTTTCCAACGACATCTTAAAAATTAAAATCGGTCCAGTGAAACTCCAGATTCGATTTCCCAAAGATTTTCAAAACTGAATTTTCAACGCAAATAAATTGGTAGTAGCTTTGGTTTTTTGTAAATAACTTATCAACGGTGAGGAAATTGACCAAAGTGGATGGTGATTTTCTGAAAGAGAATTAAATTTCCTACAAATTACTATTAAGCATTTCTTGAACAACCACAAAAATGCAGCCTAAAATTGCTTTAAAATAAGAAATTCGTAAAACCCCATTCTTAATGTATTTTTTATGAAAAACATGTTTTTTATTTTTTTCACTATAAAAACTAAAAAATATCAATCTTTCATATTTTTTGGCAAATATACAGGATAAAAGCTTTCCAACGACATCTTAAAAATTAAAATCGGTTTAGTGAAACTCCAGATTCGATTTCCCAAAGATTTCACTTAATTCAGTATTTTGGAAACGCAAACAAAACTGGTAGTAGCTTTGGTTTTTTGTAAATAACTTTTGAACGGTGAGGAAATCGACCAAAGTGGATGGTGATTTTCTGAAAGAGAATTAAATTTCCTTCAAATTACTCTTAGGCATTTCTTTAATAACCACAATAAAGGCAGCCAAAAATTGCCTTCAAATAAAAAAATCGTAAAAACCTGTTTCCAATGTATTTCTTATGGAAAACATGTTTTATTTATTTTTTTACCATAAATACTAAAAAACATCAAACTTTCGTATTTTTTGGCAAATCTACAGGATGAGAGCTTTCCAACGACATCTTAAAAATTAAAATCGGTCCAGTGAAACTCCAGATTCGATTCTGCCAAGATTTTCAAAACTGAATTATTATAAGAATAGATAGACATATTGTATAACTAAGGCCTGTACTTATCCGCTAAGGTCCTCAAAAGAAAATCTTTGAAAATGATACATATAGCATTTATTATTATTTTTTTAATTCAGGATTGGAAACGATGATATAGGGCATGCTCGCTCACACAAGGTCTAACCTTTTCATATTTATTATAATCTTACATTTGTTAGTGAAGTTTGATTTATTCATAGTTTAATTTTCCCGAATGAGTCCTTCGTTTTAATTATTCTAGAAGCTTTCACTCCATAGGTAAAATCAATGACGCTGACAACTCCAGTTTAAAAAGAAACAATTCCGTTGAAATGTTTTTCTTAAATTACTTCCCCAAAAACGCAAGACTTTCGCTTTAAGTCACCGAATTCAAAGAACCAAGTTCCATCTCAATTTCGGGACGAATCCATGTAATTCCCGTAATTATCGGTAACTGTTGTTTCATCACCGGTGACTGTTCCGCCCAAACCAAACCGCGCAGGAAGAGCCGCCATCTTGCCGCCCCTACTTCCGTTTTGCCGATGACATAATCACGGCCTTCTTGATCTTGCGACACATCAATCCCCATCACATGTCATACTGTGTGTAATCCATGGTTTAGTAATGAATAGACATTTACTTAGAAAATACACTAGGCAAAGGCAATCAATAGGCCTACCTATTAAGAATAAACCCAACTTTATTTGTAAACTCACTATTATTCACTCAAAATATAATCACAGTAAATTACCAAATACAGTACAGTATTTTTGAATACTTTAACGAAATTTTAAAATATAGGATTTAATTTTTCGGATCAATAGTACGGTATTACAGAACAATTCTAAGTTTAGGGGATTAGAATATTCTTTTTTTGTGTTTTGATGTAGGACAAAGGGCCTAAATTTGTAAGGTGTGTGTACGTGTGTTGCGTATTACTTTGTACTAGAGATCGCCTCCTGATCTAAATTCGACCAAAATTTCAGTGGATCTGGGCCCAAGAAGCTTAAATACATTTTATAACTGAAATATATGTCCTTCCTATTTTTCTATTAGCCTAGTTGTTTTTACAACAGCTGTCTAATGATTTAATCAATTTTCCTTCTCCCATAAGATTAACATTGAAACTTTGAAAGCCTATGGGGCGTAGCCACGTAGGCCGACGTGAATTATAATGGGATTCTGCTCATCTACTACAGGGCAACACTTTTCTAAAGGTATACAGTACTTGGATTTCTCCTGCGAAACATGCTCGCCTATTAATATATACAGGGTGTTTGGAAACTCTCTTCCAAAACTCCGTGTGGTGATTCCTTGGATCAAAATAAACAAAAAATATCTTGTAAACATTTGTCCTAAAATGCTTCGTTAAGCCGATAGCCGTCATTTTGTTTTTTACACTTAATTATTTTTATTTTCGAAACGAATTGTTGTATTAAGGTAATATTTTGCATGAAACTTTATAATAGCATTGCTAATTTTTTGGGGAAAAATTATTTTCCTCCTATGTGAATTTTCAAAATGGCGGCCATTTCAAATTTATGAATTAAAAAAAACTCGAAATTTTGTATTACATATTGTTTGAGGTACAAAGGTTTGTTTGGCATTTAATTACGAATTCATATATACCCTAATTGTCGAAATCGGATGAAAAATAAGCGAGTTAGAAGGGTTTGACTGAAACCAGTTTCAGCCCACTTGACGCCGGAGCGGAGAAATTGCCTAACGGCGCGGCGCAACAATGGTCGCCACGTACATTGGTGCATTTAGTGGTGCATTACCTGTTTCTTACAAATGTTTCATATATTAGTTACACTTTAATTAAAGGTTATCCATTGTTCAACTCGGTCGGTAGACGCAATAAATACTTTATTTAGAATTTAAAAAATATATGGTACAATATGGCTTTCAATAAAGGTTTTTATCAGGGCGCGTTTACTTTTAATGACAAGCAAGTAAGATTTCTGCAAAATTATCAAAGGATTCACTATTTTAAAAATATATACATGCTATTTAAAGTTTTTTAAAAATAAATTATGAGTTGCGGAAGGGCAAATATTAACATTGTTCGATATGGGAAACACATTCAGCATAATGATGTTGCAATGGCTCTTCCTATGACGAAATTCGAATATCGTAATAATATTGCGCTTTATTAATAAAACACACATTTGGAATATTTTTATTTATTTAATTTATTTGAAATTGTTAAAAGTTTTGGCAGCCCTGCGGTCACCTTCAACAGAGTTTGTACTTAGAAGTTGTTGTTAGCAATTTTTAAACGCCGGCAATTGCAGAGATGCTCAATGCAAAACACACGTGCGTGTTGCTTGAATGAAGGCGCTGCTACGACCACACCTTTATTTGTGCGGTTATCAGCGGATCAAAACTTCTCTGTGATACAGTGTACACTCTTTTTTAACACGAGCCAGCAATATCGCAGCTTACTTAAATAAACTTGAGATGAGATGATATTCTTTTGTTATGCTTGCAAAGATTTAAAAGGCATAATACATTTGTTATAAGTCAAAATCCAGTTGTCTTTTACAATAAAAAAAAATTCTGTGCAGTTTAAATGTTATTTACTTCCAAAATAGTCAAATATCACTCACTGAGTCAGAGTATTTCCATAACCATAGGGTGTAAAGGCGTTGAAATTTGGCATGGACATTCCTCTTTGCTAAAAAATGCCCACTAATTAACGGTTTTGTAAAATTCCATCAGGGCTTTGCCACTCAGGACTTCAAATTTTTAATCTAATGTTATTCTTATAGCCAATTTATTATACAATTCAAGGAGACGACGAATCTGAAAAACTATGGGACATATACGGTGTTAAAATTTGACTTGGACGTTCCTCTATACTCACTGAGAAACGGTTTTTAAAAATTCCATTAGGGCTCTGCCGCACAGGATTTCAATTTTGATCTAATGTTGTTCTTACAGCAAATTTTTAATTTGAATCTAGGAAACAACGAATGTGAAAAACCAGATGACCTAAGGGACCTTTGGAATGGAAGATGAAATTTGCCCATAGAGGTAATCTCACTAAGAAACACTTTTAGAAAGCACCTACACTGCTCTGCCCAACCGGACTTCAAAATTACTTTGGGGCATATGGGCTTAAAATTTGGCATGGACGTGCCTCTTTGATCATATGTGTTCATAAAGAAACAGTTTTGCAAATATTCTTTTTGCGAATTTCCCATAGGGAATAAGCTATTACCGTAGGTCTCATGGTAAGACCTAAGCCTGGGACCATGTTACTTTTTCGTTTTGAGGTGCCCAGAGACAAAAAATAATAGTCATTAATATATATATATATATATATATGTCCCTAGACACGATAACTCTCGTAAAAATGGTCCGATCGACACCAAATTTGGTAGAGATGTGTAATCCTACGTTTATTCGGATGAGTTCAAAAACCAGACATATCGACCCACCGGAAGGGGTAGTTTTGTACCCCAAAAATGGATTTTTCGCATTTTTCATATGTAAATTTTAAAAATTAAAAATTTTTATTTTGACCATTGGATTTAGCTAAAAAAAACACACAATTAAGTATTTTGAAGCTTTGCTCTATCTCCATTGGTTACCGAGATATTACAAAGTCTAAAGACAGTACATTGTCTTTTGGGGCTAAAATGTTAATCTTATGGAGAATAAGGATGTGTTAATATTTCACTTATTAACCAATATTTTTGGATGAAACTTGGTATTTAGCTGCATTTGGTTGAGATTCATCCATTTAAGGTAAAAAATCTTGGTTTTTGTACTTATCATGGCAGCAAACCTGCATACTCTTTTCCCATGTTAATCATATGGAGAATAGGCAAACTCTTTTATTTATGGACAGATATTGATGAAACTTACTATACGGCTTTATATGGTCGAAATAAATTTTTTCTATGCTAAAAACCTACTTTTAGTGTCCCCCATGGCAGCATACCTGCATACTCTTTCCCTATATTTATCTTAAGGAGAATAGACATTTATTTCCCTATTTATGAGCACGTGATGAAATTGTGTTTACAAGTTTAGCTGGTCAAAATTAATATTACTAATTTGGAAATTCGCTGAGTACGCAGGTCTGCTGCGACGGGGGGTATTATTTGAAGCTTTTAAGGGCTCTGCCCCACTGGACTTCAAAATTACTTTAAGGCCTCCCTGGTTGAAGTTTGACATGGACGTGCCTCTTTGCCCATTATAATGAGCCCAGCCTCCGCAGATATGCGGCGGTGGGCTTTGAATAGAACTCGCCCGCCGCAAAATTGCGGCGGCGGTTTGTGGATAAGATTTTTTTTTAACATTGTGGTAGCGAACGTGTTAAGTGGACATATTTTTGCTTATAGGTCCTCACTAAGAAAAGGTTTAGCAAATATACCTTTTGAAGTTCTTACAGTACTAGAAAGTGGTCCTGGGTGACTCACTCCAGCCTCCCCAAAAAGAAGGCAATGAGTCAGGGTGTTGGGGATCTGGGCCTTCCATTGACCTTCGGGCGTGGTTGCAGCGTACCGGCATCCCAATTTGGACGTGCAGGAACCCAGAGACCTAGTTATCCCGCTTGGGAAAACTACCCATAGCCCAAGTAAAACCTAAAATGGGGACTTCGGGATCTGATACAAGCCCCTGGCTTCGTCCAGTCTGGATATGTTGGACTCTAAGGGGTAGTGGTTGCTGGTATGCTTGGCACCTAGCTTCGGCTAGGGGGGTCCTCCAGCCTTACCGGGGGTGTTGGTCACAAACGATAGTTGAGAAGTAGTTCGAAAGTGCTGCCACTGCAACTAACGGCGGTTTGTCGATTTTGGGTTCACAGCCATGTTTGCTGCCATATGGGTGTTGTAAGCAAACATAAGTTAAACCTTACCTAGTGAATTTACATATAAAATTTTACCCACTTATTAATAAATAAGCGTGATAAAAGGTTTTGTTGATTTCCCATCAATAATAAGATGAAAAAACTATTTTTGGATTTTCTTCATAATTTTTTAAGCCAAACTAAACATTCAAAATACTAAATTGTCAGTTTTTTAATCTCCTTAAATGTTTTGAAGTTAAATTGAATTTTGAAAATTAGTGTCAAAAAATTAAGCCCAAAACCTATTTTTGATCTTTTTGAAACCCCACAAAATCCCGTTCCCATAACCCGATAATGCTGATTCAGGAACTCATGAAAATAGACCTTGCCTTACACCTTCACACCAAATTTCATCAAAATTGGAGGTCCCTTTCAAAGTTATCAGTACCATGGACACACACAAACATACAGGGTGTCCAGCTTCAAACCTTACAAACTTTTACACGTTACTCAGCAATACAAAATAAACAACTAATTCCATATAAATATACGTCCTAAAATGCTTTGTTTAGCCATTTTGTTTTCACACTTAATAATTTCAGAAAAAATACGTATTCCCAAGCAGTACCCGCATTTCCCGCTAGGCCCACTAGGCCTAGGGCGCAAAATTTTAGGGGGCGCTAAATTTTGAGGGGTTAAAAAGGGGAAATTTGATAATCATACGCGTAATTATTGCCGTGTAAACGCCTGCGAAATAGGGCGACGCAAATCAGGGCTCGTGCATACCTTTCTGCGTTGCTTTGCGGCGCGGGGAGGGCCAAACGAAACAACTCGTAGGCCTACTCCATCCTTGATTTTTTTAAATCATCCAAATGAAGTTTTGACCGTACCAACAGTTATTATTTATTTGAAACCCGTGGTTACTTCAATACACCCCCCCCCCCCGTATTTTTCTTTCAATACAATATGGTATTGTCAATGTTTCACTTCTAGATTGAATTTTTAAAGAAGTGAAGAAGAATGAAGAAATGAGGTAAGGGGCCGTCCATAAATTACGTCATCGCTTTTTGGCCATTTTTGGACCCCCCCTCCCTAAAATCATCCTACCATCATAATTTGTCTGACCCCCCCCCCCCCTCTCGGAAAAATGACGTCATTTTTAACAAAACCTCCGTCTTAAGTAAAAATAATACATTTCAAACGCTACATGATACACTTAAAAAATTGACCAATCAAATCTGAAATTACCTTAAAAAATTAAGCCAAAATGACTTTTTTGATAGAAAAATGAACTATAAAATAACGCCTTAAAATAGTCTAATGTATTTTATACATAATGATTTCATAATAGTTGAGTTGTGTTAGGATTTATCATTGTTTTACTGTTAAAATTTGATATAAAACATCATATTTAAAATGACGTCATATCAAAGCCAACCCCCCCCCCCCTTGCACATCACCTTACCGTCATTTTCAATCTGGACCCTCCCCCCCTATTTTCAGATGACGTAATTTATGGACGACCCCTAACAGTGACAGGCTATATGCCAATTACTGCAAAGTATAATATGACACATTTATACTTAGACATAATTAGACATATACATTTTAGAGGATTTGATTTATTTAAAATATCACAATATATATTTGTGTATACAGTATGTCAGTGAATCTCGTCACTGACTATGCATATTTGTATTCTACACATCAAAACAAAAATCTAAAATGTGTAGTACATTTTTTCGATTTCGGTTCTGTTTAGTCTCTATTCGCCACTTTGAATTTTACACTTATTTTTTATACCCGCAACTGATCACTATATTAATTCAATGTTTGGCATTAAATTTTATCACACCAATGTTCATTTTCAGGGGGAAATATTTTCCAAGTATTTTAAAAAATGCTCACCATTAAAAAAAGTTTACTCAGATATTTCAAAACCGGTAAAAATGAAAAATATTTTACAGGAGACTAAAAATTTAACAAAATAAATTATACAACCAATGATACCAAGATAAGGGTGACAAAAGTAACGGAGCTATTCAGATTTTTCTGTATAAAAACTTCGATTTTTGTTTTAATTCATACAAATTAAGGTTATTTGATTGAAAAACTGCAATAAGCTACGTCTGCACAACGGCAGAACGGCACAGACAGATGGGCGATACCGCAATTTTTAAAAGTTTTTAACATTGAAACTCATAAGAAAGCGCGAACTAGGGCAATATGGCACGTAACGCACACTCCCGGACGCTTCGCACCTAACTGCAGTTTTGCAAAAGATTCTGGAGAAGGAATCTCAGGATATTTCCGACCTACCGCACCGACCGTGACGGCTCTCCGAGACGGGCGGTAAGTTATTTTCGTTGTTCTACCAAGCTCGAAATAGTAAATTAAGTTGTTAAAACGACTGATATCTTTGGACGGAAAGTGCGGATGGCCGGAACGCCGGGGGTCCGCTAGTACCACAGAATAAGTGCGAGTACGCGCATCCGCTCAAAAAAACTGTTGGCCGTGCCATAACGCCCGTCCGAGCCGTGCCGCAGTAGTGCATAACTCCGTTATTTGTTGTTAGATCTGCAGATTCTTGGTATTGTAAGTTAATTTAATAAATCTGTCAACTTTTTTGTCTCTTGTAAAATTTTGATACAATTTACCGGTTTTGAGATATTTGGATTTTAAGTGGCCCTCATTTTGAAACTACACGTAGGCCTATCGGAAAAAATAATCGTGACGTTATTTAAATTTCGTGGCCGGTACACAACTGTTTTATGTGCCTAGGGGTGCTGTTTGGCTAAATGCGGCCCTGTTCCCAAGGTATATTTTCAAAATGGTGGTAATTTTAAAATTTTTAACTCAAATATCTCAAAAACGGTAAATTTTATCAAAATTTTACAAGAGACAAAAAGGTTGACAAATTGATTTAACTAAACACTGATGCCAAGTTTGAGAAGATCTAACCACAAATAAAAGAGTTTCTGGATAAAAACATTGATTTTGCATTATAATTAATGTAAATTTAGGTTATTTTACTAGAAAAATCACATTAACTTTATTATTTTTTGTACCCTTGCAAACTTGAACCATTAGCCAATCAATGCATTATCAGGGGCTACTTTTTAGTTCCATCCGCTGGTAAGACCCCCTTTGATTCTGCCCCCTATTGTTGTTTGACAAAGTAAGCTTCTAGGACAACTCAAATACACATGTACGGCTAATATGAATATGTATAGACAGATGACGCAGAAAAATATGTAATTTTTAGTGTGAGTCATCATTGTCATTTTTTTGTATACGAGGGCTATTCAGAAAGTAAGGAACGTTTCCGTCTTACTCCGCTAGGCGCGCGCGTATCGCCTATATTTGGTTATAAGGGCTCGATCCTCAGTGGCTATCCAGCTGTGACACTAGGAGCATCGTCGTGCCACCCGTTTTCTTTATATTTTAAATTCAAAATGGCCACTCCTATACAAAATCCAGCCAGCTGCAAAGTGCGATCGTTAATACGGTCTTTGTTGGCAAAAATCTTAAAACCAATAAAGATTTATCGGCAAGTGTACGAGGTGTATGGGGAAAATGTCATGAATGACACATTTTGACTAGTTCTGTGCGTAAAGTGGTGTATTCAGTTTAGAAATGGCCAAACAAATTTTCATGATAAGCAGAAGAGTGGACACCCGAGAATTGTGACTGACGAACTGGTCACTAAAGTTGACGAGAAGATCCGTGAAAACCGCCGCTCCGCCATAACGGAGCTTTCATTATCTTTCCCTCAAGTTTCACAGACGTTGCTGTTTGAAATTGTTACGGATTTTGAATAGGTTGAAATTTTGAACAGGTTGTTACAGATTTTGAATAGCCTATTAAAAGGTGGCAGACTTATATAAAAGGGAATTGCAAAGCTTGTTCACCGGTACGACAAATGCCTCAATCTCATGGAAGACTACGTAGAATAGTAGTATTTTAGTTGCACTTCAAACTGTATACAATAAAATTTGTTTCTTGTACTTGGTTTTTTTTTTATATTCCAAAACGTTCCTTACTTTCTGAATAGCCCTCGTATATTTAAAATGCTCCAAGCTGTAACATTTATTACCTTTTATACTGTTCAAAACATTATCTAGATTCTTTTAAAGCATGCTATCTGTACTTCTTTCAAAAGAGCTACTTTTGTCTACCTCATGACACTTTATAAAATTTATTGAGAAGAGCCCTCTATATCAACATGACCAATTATTTCTTTCTTAATATAATTTATTTAGGATAAATCTATTTTCTTTGTCAACCGATAACAGTATAGCCTACAAATGTATTTATTGTTGTTCATTCTTAACATTTTTGGATGATAACTTCAACGTCTGGTTGTGGTTCTGCTTTGACTAAATTATAATGTACAACTGCTGCGCGACGGATCTCCTGATCGAATCTTTTGGATTTGAATGTCGATTCTGAATAAATCAATACTTGAATCAGAATCTTGATCAATATTCACTGGATTCCAGAATTGAGGTTTGGCATCGCGACCCATCCCTATTACCAATGTACCTTACAGTCAGTGAAATTGTTACCTGTCTCAGACATTTTAGACTTGCACCATAAACAAAAACACAATGCAGAACAACCAAAATGGTGTCAGTTGAAAACAGACAAACAAGGACGACTTGGGAGCATGTATGGAACCCCTTTCAAAGTGCAGTAAGTTAGTGGTAGAAATGCGAAACGGTACATACCTTGAGGGTAGTTTTTATAAAATGTCAGCTATTTGGTTGACAATCAGGTCCTGATTACATTCTTTTACCTCTTTAAGTTTAAAAATAGATTTGGTCTGGATTTATTTAAAACTCAAATGTAAGGTATAAAACATTTTTTTAAACAAATATTCACAAAACATATTGTTATAGACTGTGCAAGTAGACAGCATTAGGACAGAAAATATTTGTTTAAATCAGTGAATAACAGCTTGATTTCTTTCTGCCTTGCTTCTTCCATTTTGTTTGAAAGAGGTTTGTCTTGAAATTTTTCTGCAACCTGGGGTATTTTCTTTTCCAGTAGTTTAATTTCCCTCTTTATCATCTGTAAAAATTGAAGTAATAAAAAAACCTTCCAGTTATTTTAGGCATAACACATTTTATAATTTACAGTCAGTCACAATTAAATGTATAGAATTTAACTTAGGTCAGCTTTCGAGGAAAACCTTTAACACATACACTAGAGATGGACAAGTCTCGAAAAACCTCAAATTTTTCAAGAAATTCTCAATCCCGTGAAACGAGATGGGATGTTTTTTCTCAAGATTTTTCAAGACTGGAATTATTTTGTGAATAACATTAAAAAACGGTAGGCCTATAAATAATCTACGAATTGCTAGGCCTATTTTACTAGCAATTAAATACTGAAATAAATTATTTTGAAGCAAAGTGAAGTGGTTTATTTTTCCTATAACGGTAGGCCTATAAATGATCTACAAACTGTGCCTATTTTAATGGCGAATTTAATACTGAAATACATGATTTACATCCCAAATTTTTATGTAATTAAAAGTTTGTTTAATTAATTGGTAATTTTTGTCTATGTATATAGTTATGATTGTGATTGTCATTTACTATATTTAATTTTGTTTTGTCATAGTATTTTTGAGAAGTATTGTTAAGCATGACTAGTATGAGACATACTTAACTAAATGTAGCAAAAACAAGACACTCCAAAAAGACAAGACTGAAATTGTAATTTAGTGCTTAACTAATAAGACTGGTGTTTCAGTGAGATAAATTTTGCAATTTCAATGTTGTATCCTAACTCTCATCACCATATCTCAGCATATATTTAAAAAATATTAGAAGAAGGTACTTAATATTTATTTTTATTCCGATATGTTTTAAAGATGTTTCTAAATAAAAGTTGGTAATCAGTCTTGCCTGTTATAATTTAAATTTTCAAAAATTATCTGCCACGAATCAGGGTTTAACAATGTTACAAAATCAGATTAAAATTCTAAACGCACATTTACCGCGATGTACGAGAAGAAATATCCTGTCTCGATCTTATCTCAAAATGTTATAAGAATTAAAAAATCCTGTCTTGTCTCAAACTAAAAATCCAATCTCGTCCATTCCTATCATTTACGGTACCTAAGAAATGCATAACATGTATTTATACACTTTTTTTATTATCTGTTTTCCAGAGCACTTTATAACCAATAGGTATCCACATAGGTTTTTTTGGATTAAAACCCAATGACAGAAGTCAGCCTGATTGCAAAAAACTGCAGATCACATTGATTTGAACAATACAAAATTTCAGATCTTGCAGATAGATTGCCAATGAGTATATCTATACAACGCTGACATTCACAGGCCTCTACCCCTACCCTTTCTTTTATTAGATAAAAGGGGCTTAATTTCTTAGTAGCCCTTGTGTTACCTGGTCCCAGGTGAGGTCCAGCATGGGGTCCAGCTGGTGCTCCACGTTGGGCAGGTCGTTGTTGATGGCCGCCGCCAGTCGCGCCACCCGCTCGCTGTGGTGGTGCTGCATCAGTTTCACCTCCCACAGCTGGCTCTGCAGAGCTCCGCTCTTTGCCGGGTCCTTCTCCTGCTCATCGTATGGGTCCTCCTTCACTGCAATCACATCAAATACCCGGTCTGCTGATTATTACCACACCTGAAGACAATATCAGATTCCAGGTTCTGGAATGTCATGAACTGTTTTCTTGTCTAAAAGGCTATTATTTCAAAAGTTTGCAAATTTATAATATTAAGTAACAAATGGTTGATGGAAAACATGTCAACCTTTAGCTGTAGAGAAATTATGATTAAGTTTTAACAGTTCAGGAGCAAATTCTCCAATATGAATAAATTTGTACATCCAGGGTTGTGTGGTTGCTATTTAGCAGTCAAATCAATCTTGACTACCATCAGTGATTAAAATTTTTTGGTTCTTAAGACGAAAAACTTTGGAGACAAGCCTAACTTATTATAATTTCCAGTAGTCCAGCTTCTCTTCCCTTGATGAAGAATTACAAACAATGAAAAAGAACATTAACTCAGAATGTTAAAGGATGGCCTACGCTTATACAATTCTACACTCGAGTTAAGAGACACAATTAATTTTTTACATTTAAGTAAATAAGCTGCCATCAACCAACCCAGTGTGATTTTAACGCCACAACTGAGTTAATCAGTTAAGCATCTCGCTAGCCTAACTTTTAGCGTCTTGGACTTTGGTTCAAGAGGTCACAGGTTCAATTCTCAGGATGTCCACCACACTTTGATGGGTTTGGACCGCTTTTCCTCAAAGATGTTTAACGTACATTAGTACACCCCTTCTAACAAAATGCCTCTGAGCGTAGTCATAAGAAAAAAAATTCTTTCATAGCAATACATATCAGAATCATTGATAAACTCACCATCTTTGCCGCCAGGATTGTGATACATAGGTTTGAGGTCAGGGTGACGTATTAGCAGGTTAGCCAGGGATGACAACAACACCACCTGATCAGGAGGCGAGGCAGTCAGTAACAGGCGGGCATACCGCTTGGCAAACCCAGCCACCAGGGCCAACGGCAAGTGGCTGGAAAAATACAACAATTTTCAAACAATTTTAAACTTGATTCAGTCCATTCCATTCAAATGACCAGGTTGCACAGGCATAAATTTGTATATACATTTGTAGCACTGGCAAACATTTCAAACATCTACAGACCCAGCCAGAGGGGGGGGAGGGCAGGGGAGGCAAAATCCCCGACCCAGGCCCAAGGGCCACGGGCTTTAAATATAATATTATAAAAATTACAAAAATTCTAGTATATTGAAAATTTTTACAAAAAGTAGAATTTGCTTGCGGTCTTAGTAAAAACAATTACAACGAATACTATGCAATTGGAAAAGGAAATAAGCAAGAAATTAATTATTTTTGGACAGTTATTGAAAATAAATTTGGAAGGCATTGCAATAGCCTCGTTTAGTACAAAAAGTCAGCGAAACACGGCAACGTCGCATTTTAGGCTGTCACAAGAGTGCTGCAGCATGTAGTTCATAATAAGGAGAGCTCGAACGTTTTTAATCAGATTTCACCGAAAATTCTCCTTATCGTAATTTTTAAGGTTTATCATGTGAGATGCCGTACAAGTGTGTTGCACTAGTGTCTACCAGCAACTATAAATCTCCAGATATAAGAGGTTTGTCATCAGCAAGAATGCAGAATACTGATAAAATCAAGGTAAAAAAAAACAGCTTTTGCTAGTTATTTTAACCAACACAATTTTAATCTCACTGTTAACATTTTCAATAAATTTACTTTGACAAACAAGCATATTAAAATGCAGAGGATTGTTTTAAAAAACAGAACGAGGTAAGTGCGGTGGTAGGCATTAGGTCTATGTACGGAGCCTAGCCGGTTGAGCGGGGCTAAAGGATTGAGACGTTGCCAAATCTTATGGCGCGGCTTGATATTAAAGGAGGCTATGGCATTGCATATGGGAGCACAAAGAGGAATAGCTGAGTGAATTTTATTAGGAAATAATTGGATTAAAATAAAATAATTTATCAATATTAATTAATAATTTTTTGTTGTATCAATAACAATAATAATTTATAATTGTATCAAAATAAATTGCTCGATTTTGAGCAAAACGTACACTAGTATTATTTAATATCTTTTGTTAAACAGTTTTTCTGACCAACTTAACATTCTTGAAAATAAATTAACTTGTAAGAAAGAAAATATTTGACAAAAGCTAAGTATAGCACTCACGTGGATCTTAAAAATTCATCAGCAAGCGCAAAAAGTCTAGCTTTGTACTTGGCATTCAGAGCTTCTGAGGTAAACAGTTGGTACAACTTTCCATATATATCAGGATACTCTCTGTGAAAAGAAAGGAGAAAGTCAAAATAAAAATAAATCACTTTATATCTAATTCACATAATAAATATATAGAAAATAAATTTAAGGTGTGTTTTCTATGGAACTACACTTCCATCTAAAACAAGGGCCAAATGTATGGGAATCAAATAGGTTATTCACTGTAAATATCCTTGGAGTTGTAGCATAGTTTATCTATACTTTAATAGGCAAGCAGAATCTTTTCCTTTTTACTTTCTACCTCTGTACCATAGGATATGGAGAAAGTATTGTTTTGGTCAAAATATTTGAATTTAAGCTTTTGGTGGATCCATTTTGGTGCCCCGAGTCCAAAAAAGTGGTTTTCGGAGTGACGTCTGTCTGTGTGTGTGTGGACAGTGTCCGCCATATTTGTGGGGCCAAGTGATTTTTTTATTTTTACAAGTGATTCAAGAAAAATGTTACTATAGTGTGGAAGAATATCTTACAGATGAAATACAAGAATTTACAGTAAAAAAATATTATAAGGTGGTAGAAGATATAAAATATGAGGGAAGATTTTTACATAAAAGTTCTAATTTGTTGTTGTTTTTTAGCTATAAGTAGCCTATGCAATTTTTCAGATTGTCAATGGCTTGAATAAATAAATAAATAAATTTTGAGTTAAAATTCTACTTTTTAGTGTTGAAATAGTCAACAATGGTTAGGTTAGGTTAGGTTATGTTAGGTTGGTTTAGGTTAGGTTCGGTTTTTTATGGCCACACAATTCCAAATAGCCCCACAGTACCAGTCAAATAGGGCACACACATGGCCCCACAAATAGGTGTGTAATTCCAAGGCCCCACAAATATAGGCGAACAAGACTTTGTGTGAATGCCCCAATGGTACGATTTTGATGAAATTTTTTGTGTAGGTCCAAATCCACGATAATTCCATGCACTTTTTTTCATTTTATTGAATTTTTACTTTCTCCCCCTATACCATAGTATATGGAGAAAGTATTGTTTTCGTAAAAATTTTCGCATTAGTTTGATGATGTATATATCCATTTTGGAGCTCCCTATCCCCCTATAAATGTATATATTGAGAAAGTATTGGTTTCGTCAACATTTTAAAATTTGAGTCGTTGGTAAATTTATCCGTTTTGGTGCCCTCTGAGCCCAAAAAAGGGGGTTTCAGAGTGATGTCTGTGTGTGTGTGTGTGTGTCAGGATGTAAACAGAGCTAGAGAACGCCCTAATGGTCTGATTTTAATGAAATTTGGTACATAGGTCCAAATCTACTACAATTCCAGGCGTTTTTTCATTTTTTTGAATTTTTGATTTTTAAGGGTAGTTTACCCCCAAAAAACCCCCAAAAAACGTGAAAAATAAAAATTTCTCAAAAATGGCTCTAACGATTTTGATTAAAATTTTGTGGTTTATTAAGATTAAAATGCTGAATAAAATGACACCACCCGCATCTCCGGGAAAATGCGCGTTCAAAAGTTATAGAGCAAAATGTGTTAAAAAAAGTCAATTTTTGGATGCAAAAACTCGTGCTGCTCACTTGGTGGCTATCCGACTGAGCCATCAAGACATTAATGTTTTGAGGCTTTAAACACCTTTTCATATTCTTGGGAGAAAGTATGTGTCAGTTATCTGATACCGTTTATTTAAGGGTAGTTCACCAACAAAAACCTTCAAAAAAGTGAAAAATCAAATTTTCCAAAAACGGCTCAAACGATTTTGATTAAACTTTTGTAATTTATTAAAATTAAAATGCTGAATAAAATGACACCAACCGCATCTCCGAGAAAACTCACATTCAAAAGTTAAAAAGTTTAAAGTGTTAAAAAAATCCGTTTTTGGATTTTATAGAAATGCGCCAACTTGAAATAAAATTTACTTGTCACCATCAAAACGAGCTCAAAAACTAAATAATCAAGTATTTTTAATTATTGCCCTACGCCAAGTGGTTGCTGAAAAAATTCAATTTTTATTTAGCAGTAAATGCAGTACATTGTTAAACATCACAAACGCGCATAAGGTCAAACTCGTGCTGTTCAGCTGGTAACTATTCGACTGAGCCATCAAGAAATTAATGTTTTAAGGCTTTTAACACATTTTTCATATTGTTGAGAGAAAGTATGTCAGTTATCTGATACAGTTTATTTTTCTCTGCTTTTGTGCATCATTAGGAGAAATCTGTGGACACCACCATTAGAAGAGCAGTGTCAATGAATACAGAGTCTTATAAGAAGAACAGACCCCATGTTAAATATTCTGCCGTTTTTTTTAATTGGGCAACTCAACACCTGGCTGCGCTGAGCGTTGGCTGTTCCAACTGCTCTACGCGCCTCCACGCCTCTCATTGTTGTAATTAATTGGGCATTTCACCACCAGGTTGCGTCGAGAGTTGGCTGTTCCAAGTACGGACTACACACAGCTGGCTGTTCCAGTTACACTACATCCCCCCTCCAGCCACTGCCGCTAAAGCACCAATTCTAAATTACAGCGTTTCATTGCAAAAAAAAATAATCGTTCACATTGAAAATTGTAATCTTTCATAGTAAAAATTGGGCTACCACTAGGCCTAAATAAAAATAACTACGATGTTAATTTAATTTTAGATCTATGATCGTTATGAAAAATATGTAAAAACATTGCGAAGCAATTTCTTTCAAATTAATCACATGAAAAGGTTGGTCTGCGAGAAAGTTTTTTTTTAATTATTGGTTTGGTAAGTTTTGTCTTTGAGAAAGTAGTTGAGAAATACTTACATTTGCACAGTTAATTTAAAGTTAGCCTAATTTTTAAAACCCATAGGACTCTTTCTATGCTTATTCAAAGGTAGAAGTTTAATTGTTGATTGGCAGGTAGCCGTGGGCCATGACGACGGGCCGTGATTAATTAGCTTGTAGTTTTTTAATTACAGTATATTAAGTTTACTTAAATATCAATTTTCCTCATTAATGTTTCCAAAAAAAGTATTTAAATGTTTATTGGAATGTAATGACTCATTCTATAAGTTGTTTAGATTTTAAATTACTTAAATGTATTGAACGAACATGGCCAAAATATTTAATAAGGCCTATTAAATCATTCATAAAAAAAAGGTATTTTGGCTGTGGACGAAAGCTCGTTCACGTTAAAAATTTTGTTTTAATAAAAGGTAGATATTCTTTCCAGGTTGGTCAATAATCCACAAACATTAAACTCTCGTATCTTAAATATCAGAAAGTTTTGTCTTGTCTAAGAGCTACTACCGATTAATTTATTAACTAATATTCCAATGAGCGTTACATAGTTGTAAAATTTTATACATTAAACGATGTGCAAAATCAATTTTTTACCATCATACAATTCTGCCAATTCTGCCTTTCCAAGAAACATTATTTAATTTTTCCCTACAGAAAAGGCTGATAACATGGGTAAGATAGCGAAAAATCTGACTAAAATTACATTTTAAACCATTAAAAATTATTTTTGCATGACCTTTTGATTCAAATTCTAGAGTACATTCTGGTTTTAACGTTCAAGTTGGCCACACTTTAACGACATTGTATAATGTTAACGGCGAAAACTATATATATATATATATATATATATATATATATATATATATATGCATGTCCGTGGTATTGATAAAGACTTTTGACAGAGACCTCCGATATATGTATATATATACATATAGGGTGAATCTCGTAAGGTGTCCTAAATGGATTACAGAAAAACGCTTTGCCCTACAACCTTCAAACAAAATTATTTCCCACTAAATTGACTCCAAGGAACAATTTAAAAATATTTTTAACAATTACTCTACCTTAAATATATATATATATTTCTTAAAATATATATATTTTAAAATATATATATGTCCGTGGTATTGATAACTTTTGACAGAGACCTCCGATTTTTGAAATTTGGTATGAAGGTGTAGGACCAGGTCTATTTTCATTAGTTCGCGAACAAGCATGATCGGGTTATGGGAAGGGGTTTTAAAAGGGTCAAAAATGGGTTTTTGGCATTTTTTAATATAAGTTTTCAAAATTTCAACAATTTTAAGTAAAACCATTAAAAAGAGCTTAAAAAACAAACAATTTTGTATTTTGAATTTTTAACTTGGAACAGGTTTTGGAGAAAATCCTAAAATAGGTTTTTCATGTTATTCTTATGGAAAATTAACAAAACCCAGTAAATTATCTCACTTATTTATTGACATAAGTTGATCAAATTTGGTATGTACATTCACTAGGTAGGGTAAAACTTATATTTCTTTACAGTGCCCATGTGGCGGCAAACCTACCTACTCAACCCCAAGACTCCTATGGGATCTATGGGGAAAATGAAAATAATCAGAATTTGATGCAATTATATACATGCTCTGGGAATGGATTTTCCTATATTTACTTGCAACACTGGGGGTGTTGCAAGTAAATATAGGAAAATCCACACCTACATCCTCGTTCCCATGGTGTTTATGGAGGAAGTTAAAAAAAAAAAAATTGAATCATTTTGGAAATTCGCTGAGTACTCAGGTCTGCTGTGACGGGGGTATTTCATACTATCATGGACTAAAAACACTTACTGTAAGCAATAAATAAATCATCGATAAAACAATGATTTGGATTTGGTTGTTAATCTTACTGTGTGTGAAACTAAAGAACACAAAAGTGTATGCATGTGCTAACTAGGTAATGTTGTGTGTAAGGTTGAAAAGTAATTTTGGAAACACTGGCGGAATAAAATAACGGTCTTTAAAACTGCAGGGATGTAAACATAAACAGCCCTAGGGCTGTAACAGGTTTTGCATTCAACTGACGTTCAAAAACAGATCATTTCAGTGTAGTGTGGTGAAACACCATGTAACCAAGGCTGGCGCTGTGAACGTACTGTAACAAACTAAATAAAGGCGACAAAAATAAATATGAGCCGAGGTTAACGCCTTTCCGCACAATGAATACAGAGTTCTTCGTGAATTACGGGAAGACAACTGTGACGAAAAACCTCGCTTTGATGTCAGCGATGATGGACAGGTTGAAATGTTTGGCTTACTTTTTTATGAAAGAAACTTTCAGCGGTAGCTTTTGCACTCAGATATGAATACTAAGTTTTATTATATTACTAAACAAGAGTAAGAAGTCTAATTGTTTTCTCAATAAATTTCAAACAAAATTATGAAGAACGTATGTTGATAAAATTAATCTTCAAACCAAATTAAGATCCTTGAAATATTAAATTCTAAAAACACATTTACTATCAAATCTCTTGAGTCAATGATTGTACTGTCGTCAATGGATCAAAGGAGGAAGCTAAACCACCCCCTTCTCTCCATCACCCTTAAAACCCAAACTCCACAAAACTAAACAAGCAGTAATGAAAAATTTTCTCTCAACTACTCTAATTAATTTTATTATTTTTTATTAATCCATATTAATGGCTGTATTTGGAAGCCAGAAACTTATTCTATTGACATACAAAATATTAACATGTACTATTTAAAAAAAAAGTTTTGTAAAAATGTATTTTGTTAGATGTTTATTATTTCACATTATTAATTCAGTTGCCTAGTAACAAACTCATTTTTGTAATATTTAAAACTAGAGATCGCCTCCTGATCGAAATTCGATCAAAATTTCAGTTGATCTGGACCCAAGAAGCTTAAAAACATTTTAGAACTAAAACATATGTTCTTCCTAATTCTCTAGCAGTTGTTTTTTACAACAGCTGTCTAATGATTCATTCAATTCTTCTTTCTCCATAAGATTAACATTGGAACTTTGAAAGCCTGTGAGGCGTAGCCCTGGAGTCCGATGTGAATTAGAATGCGATTCTGCTCATCTACAGGAATACACCTTTCTAACGGTATGCGCGGATTTCTCCTACGATGCACACGAGCTGAGAAAAAAGGAGGAAACGAAACATGCTTGCGTATTAATATATAGATTTATTGTTCAGCTCTAAATACTACAAGAGGATAACTTCAGATTAAGAAGAATGTCATGTTGCCGAGTCGTGAGTAAATGTAGATTAGTGTAGAAGTTTAGTTTTCCTGAAAATCACGATTTATTTCCTATAATAGTTTTAACTGAAAAGAACGAAAGTTATTTACAGTCTGTAGAGTTGTTTGCAGACAACTCAAAAGTCTAATACCATTAGTCTCATATTAATTTAGTTTTCATTTTTCACAAAATTTAAATTATAAATACAGGTAGTACGACAGGCCCAGCACAGTTGTGGTGATTTAGGACGTAGTTGCCTGATATGCCACAACTTATCAATGACAATTTTACAAAACAAGTAAAAAAAGAAAAGATTGCTCCTATAAAACAGTTTTGATGACTGCAGATCTGCAATAATCTTAATACAATAAGCTCTAGATTATCGACAAGCAGATTATAAGCGTGGCGGCTTAACAGCAGCTTAACCCAATTAAAATTTTTTAAACAATATTGTTTATTTCGCAATAGTATTTATTTATCCTATGAATTAATTTTTTCCTTTAGCGATTTTTTTCTAATTCGGCATTAGTTTTTTTTTTTTTTTTTTGTGATTGATTTTTATTATTTTTAGGTTTTTAGGCTGTATTTGGTATCGGTGATAGTTCGACCACTGACTATCGGTGATAGTCTGGGGTCTACTTCACATTTTTATTAAGTTATGTATTAAATTCATATAATAAAGACAATAATTATAAAATGTCGAAATGCAAATGACAAAGTGAAATCTCAATATCCGGTAGGTATTCTTAACAAATTTTCCTACAGGGAATGTGCTATTACAGTAATACCCAAGTCTGGGACCATAATACTTTTTTGTTTTGAGGTCTAAAGAAGCAAAAAATACCATATATATATATGTGTGTCTGTGATCCTGATAACTTTTTAAATGAACAGAACCTTGGAATTTGATGAATTTGATATAGATATGTAAGGCGACATCTTTTTTTTACAGCATGATCGGATTATAGTAACGGGGTGTTATGGGGTTTTAAAAGGACATCAAAAATGGGTTTTTATCATTTTATATAATCTAAATTTTTTAAATTCAATAATTTTAACTGAATGGATTTTTAACTTAGTGAAACCAATTACAGAGAAAGTCCAAAATGTCTTTCCCATGTTATTCTTATAAAAAATAAACAGAGCCCAATATCTTGCTTATTTATTGACATAACTTTATCAAATTTGGTATATACATCCTCTGGATAGGGATTAACTTGCTTACAACATCCATATGGCGGATGCAGAGAGAAATACACCACGGGGTTTATGGGAAAAATAAAAGTGCCAGATCTTGATACAATTTTGTGTTTACCTTCGCCAATTAGGGATCAACCTACATTTTCTAACACCTCTGGCAGCAATCCTTCATACTCATTCCTATAATGTTTTTATGGGAAAAATAAAAATCTTTAAAATTCTCTCGAAAATTTTCTGAGTACGCAGGTGTGTTGCAACAGGGTGTTACAACCAGCTCCAGCATAACAATCCTAATGCTGATTTATAATTTGCTACTACTTACTTCCATTTATCTACCTTCTTCAATTTCAACAGTAGGAAAAACTGTTTAAAGTTGTTCTTTAATATGAATCTTTGGCAGTGCTGTGTTTTTCATTACTGTAGAATGAAACCCCTAATTTTGGGTAAATTTTTTTCAAAATGGTTTTTACTCTTTTAAAAAAATTTCAATTTTAAATTTTTGGGTTTTTTCCAAACAGTAAATTTTCACTATTCAGAAAATCCGCCAAATCTAAATACATTTTGTGAAACATTGCTGACTTATTTCTTTATTTATAAATGGGATGGATAGCAATTGTCAGTATTATAAGGAATTTACGGTTATTAGACGTGGTTCTGAAGTCATTGCAGCCACTGAGGTTCGATTGTTGCCACCATACTTTATTACAATGTTCCTTCAGTATTTCCCACTATTAAATACAGCTCTAGCACTAGCAGAGGCTTTCTACATATTTTAAATACAGAAAGAGGACAAATTATTAATTTTACTGTTTATTAAAATAAAATAGAATATCAATATATAACTTGGCAGCTTTTAATATTTTATAGTTCTCAAACGAGTGACCAGATATAGTAGGAAATAAATCTACAATCGTATGGCTTTCTTAGCCTGCCACAAAGTAGTGGGGGTATGTTGATTGTTGCACAGCAATCCTTAAGCTGCACATCCTCCCTACATGGTTGTGACGACTTTGGCAGTGAGACTGTCACACTAGTGAACTCCCAGCTATGTCAGCTGCCACATGATAGGGGAGAGCAAATATGTGTAAAATAAGTTGGTTAAATAAATAAGTGTTACACTTAAAACACATTTAATTTATTTTCTTCCCTGAATCACTTTCTTTTTAGCCAAAAAGTAGATTATTTATGCACAGTTTACACATTCTAATTGTTTACACTTAGATAGCCACAGGACCTACATCAGGGGGTGCTCCAAGCAAAAGGTAATTAATTTCAAACATTTTCCATAGAACTAGAACTTTGAATACTTCTTAAGCTTGCAATAAACAGCTTTATTGAAGTTTAACTGATGTTTAAACAAGATAACCTGCTTTCAAACTTTGTACCAAGCAAGGAATCTAGAATAGTAATGGAGATAAGCGGTAGCGGTCATGAAAACAAGAGCCATGATGTAGCCGGTGCATGGCTTGACAGCTGATTCAGTCTTTGTTCACAAATTGCAGACAACTGTCAAAACCTACGAAATATTTTGATTCTGACAGCGAAGTAAAGTCATCAACCTTGGTTGAGTGAATGTCATAATCGAGGGCAAATTTTGATTTTGTAACGTACAGTATTCATTATAAAAAATCTATTTGTATTTTACCTTTGATAAAAAATAGCCATCTATTCATTTATTCTTGAGTTCTCGGTCCCAATGATATCACTGAAAAAGCCTACTGGCATCAGTAGGAGACTAGTTTTTTTGCATCCAGTTGTTTTAACTCAAATATACATCCAACAACTATTAATTACTGAAGAACTTTGTTGCAAAGCAAAATACTATCACACATTCGGAGGATAATAATTTTCTTTATTTTTTTAATCCTTACAATTTGTAATGAATTGGCTGTAAAAAGGCTGTTTAAACTGACCTTTACAGATTCAAAGCGATTAAAAAAATTGTCTTAAAGGATTTCATTATAATAAAGATTTTTATTAGACTTTGCTCATAAAAATATTTTCACACTATATACACGATGCTTAAAAATAAAATATCCTAACATTTTTGTTCTTTTCTTTTGTTACAGATGATCATCTTCAAGGAGAGTGTTGGCCTTCGAAACCTTCACTATTTACATCTTTCTTTTGAATCTCTCTTACTATCCCCACACCAAGGTGGCCCAAAAGGTCATTTTACAGGGCTTTTTCAGAGGCGTAAAAATGCTATGTCTCTGAGGGAGTAGCTCGTATTCCTCACCTTAAGAGTAGTGTCTGATTCACCATTGGGCTGACTGGATCACACCCAGGTCATTTGCCTGAGTTTCAGTTTACATTTGTCTTAAACTTTCAAATAAAAATTAAGTTTTTATCCTGTAATTTATATTTTAATATTTCAGTAAATCCGGCACTGCTTGTGCGGGGGCAAAAATCTGTAAGATGACCTATCCTACTCCCTAACATCTTCTCTTTACCCACAACAAAGCAAAAAATATTAAGCTTCAAAGCCATAACTTCTACAACTTTTCTTTTTTTCTTTTACACTTTTTTCTTTTTGCATTTCAAACATGTGACATTATCAAAAATTCTTATAATCTTTTCAAAACACCTACTTTAGGTGATTATATTTTCAATATTATTTCTGTTTTTTTTTCCATTCCTGAACTTATAACCGATGTTTTAGTTAACTTCTCCCCCAATACTCCTGGCCACCTTGTTCCCTCTCCCTCCATTCCCCTACCTTCGCGACATGTTTGTTAGGGACAATTTTTTAATTGTCTTAGTTTAAGTTGAGCATAAGTGCACTGACCAATGTACTCAAGAAGCGGGGCTTGGGTACGGTTATTTCTTAGAGACTTATGCTCTACACCTAAGAGGTCCAAGTATAGTATGTTCACCCCTTGTGGGTGAACCGAACTCCTCTAGGTGTCCAACGAGGCAACTCAAGCTGACACTCCGCTCAAACGATCTTCAAACCATGTGATCCAAATGAGTCTTCAATTCTCTACAAAATGAAACAGCAGCCCGCAAAGGATGGACACACTCGGACGTGCCCTGCTTCTGCCCTCATCCCATCCTTCCCTTTGAGAGCTACGCGGTTGTGGAAGATCAACCTATCCAGATGTGACTGCTGTTTCAACTCCAGATCCCCCTGTCCTTTAAAGGTTTGTATATGATTCAACAAGTATATTTAACTTAGTTTTTTTGCAAGAACTCTACAACATCACAAAAAGGTAGGTAACTAATATTTCAAATAACATTTAGAATGTGTTAAACTGTGCATTATAATCTTGATTGTTTTTATTTTTATAGTTTTATTGAAGTAAACATTCGTTCTTATAAAAACTCTTAAACTCTTAGATGATCCGAGATACCTTCGTCGCTGCAGACCTGCGTACTCAGCCAATTTAAAATGGAATTTCAGATTACTTACTTTCCCCATAAAAACACCATAAGATTGAGTATGTAGGTTTGCTGCCATTAGATGTTGTTAGTCTTAGTTAATTAATAATTGGTAAATGTAAACACAAAATTGTGTCAAGCTCTGGCAATTTTTATTTTCCCCATAAACCCCATGGGGGTGAGTATGTAGGTTTGCTGCCATATGGGTTTTGTAAGCAAGTATAAGTTAAACCTTATCTAGATAATGTACATACCAAATTTGATTAAGTTATGTCAATAAATAAGCAAGATATAGGATTTTCTTGATTTCCCATAAGAATAACATGGAAAACACATTTTTGGATTTTCCCGTAACCACTTATGCTAAGATAAAAATTAAAAATACCAAATTGTTTGTTTTTTTAAGCTTTTTTAAATGGTGTAAGTTAAAATTTATGAATTTTAAAAATTAAGGTCCAAAAATGCCAAAAACCCATTTTTGGCCCCTTTGAAACCCCATAAAACCCCATTCCCATAACCCGACAATGCTGGTTTGCGAACTCATGAAAATAGACCTGGTCTTACATCTTCATACCAAATTTCATCAAAATTGAAGATCGCCTTCGAAAGTTATCAGTACCACGGACACATAGATAGATAGATAGATAGATATATACAGTATATCTATATATATATATATATATATACATATATATTAAAATGAACGAACGGCGTTTTTGGCTTCTGGGGACCTCAAAATGAAAAAGTAACATGTTCCCGGGCTTAGGTCTTACCATAGCTACTACCGTAATAGCGTATTCCCTATAGGGAAATTCGCTAAAAATAAATAAATAAATAATAATAATAATAATAATCCTATACTATAATACGAGGAATGTCTGAAGGGATGTGTGTTCCACGATCTCGAAATCTAGCTGTTAGATTTTGCTTAAACTTTGCATTTAAGAGTATTTTGTTCCAAAAATAAGTTTAGAAACAGCCTCAATCCCAAGAAAAATCGAATTTGGTCTAAATTTAAGTTTTAAAACCGTAAATTTTAACATTGGTCTTATGGGTTGCTATTTTGGTAACGAAATAACAAGGAAATGTAAACAAAGAAAGAAACATTAATGATAAGCAGACTCTTTGAAACAGCTGTTAACTGTGGAGAGGAATAGTTGGTTGTTGGTGGAAATTTTACCATGACACTATAACAAAAGTGAATTAAAAGCAACGAGCAAAGCTCGGTTAGCCTGGTACTAATAATAATAAAATAAATAATAAATAAACAAACAGGAAGAACAGGATAAAATATTTTTTAACTAACTGGTTCAAACTCAAATGAAATTTTGGTCGAATTTCTACCATTGGGCAATCTTTAGTTTAGTTTAACATTAACATCTTGAAAATTAAGTTGTAATAAAACCATGCAACTAACCTGAAAATTCCTGATTTCTAAGAAATATAACAATACTCACATATTATGTTTGAGAACGAGGTTGAATATACCCTGCAGTGCAATCATGCTAATTTCACATTCTGTAACAAAAATATGTTTATCTTTATAAAAAATGTACCGTACAGAAACGGATGATGGTTCTAGCAGTTATTAGTTAAAAAAATGTATTTTTTTGCTTGATAAATCACAAACTAACAAATGTATATATTGCTGAATACAAAAGTTCAAAGCCTTAAGTTAAGTTGCATAAGTTATGTTTTCAAAGCCTGTTTTTCTACCTTACAATAAAAATTTAAAATTATTACTTACACAAGAAGCCTTTAGGTAATTTTTTATCTAATGAGTTCTGGAGATTATATTAGGGACCTCTTATCTTTAGTAATAAACTTATATCTTAGAGGCCTAAAAATATACAAGATAAATAATAATTTACAATTCTCCAAAAAGATTGATGTAGTAATTGGATCTTTTCTGTCAAAAAACTTGTATATTTTCCCTTATGTTGTAATTACGCTTTACATTGGTCACAACTTCAGTAAAAATGGTAAAATGTATCCTTAACTTGTTAATGTGCAATTAAACCTGCATTAACAATCACAATTTCATCAATTAAAATTTATATTTTAGTAAAAAATTGTTTAACGATATTATCTGAGGTTTACCATTCCTTTCTAAAGTGTCCATCAAGTAGTCTGTAAGGAAGACAGCGTTGTCCATCAGAGGCATGATGTGCTCCACAAGCACAACCAACAACAGCTGGTGGGTGCGCGGTGACAACTGAAGGCAGGACAGCTGTTTCCACAAACTCTCAGCAGCTGATTTCACCACCCTCTCCTCTGGCAGACAATCTGTAGAAAAGCAAATACATATGTTGGTGTATTCAAATAAATAAATTTTGGGGGACATGAGCAGATGACCAATATTCCACTAAATAATGCAGCCTATCAATACAACGGGTATAAGACCCAGTAGCATACACATGAGCGTTAATATACGCTGTGTGCACGCTGCATGTTTTGATGCTCGTGTGTGATTTATCATTGTTAAATACTATCTAAGAAATGAGATTATTATTTATTGAAAATTACAACGGGTTTTTGTAACAGGACACTACAATTACTACTCAGTACGGTATATAAATTGTTGTTATTAAAACAATAGTTTGAATTTTGCTGTAAAAATTGGGAGCTTTTGTGTAAATACACTTCACTTACTTTTAACATCACACATGACGATGTCGGATCCCTTCTTCACTTTTGGAAGTTTAGATAACACTAATAGTAAATTCCAAAAGGTTCTGTCACTAGGCTTTTTCTTGGATATTTCCTGACATACTTCATTGGCTGCTAGCCATAAATTCAACTGAAGGTCCTTGTAGTTCAAGAGCTCCGAGACTCTTTTTATTATTTCTTCATCAAGGCAATTTGAGAGAGCCAGCGACATCAAGATTTCCTAGAACAAAACAACAACAAAAATAAATAAATGTATTTTGGGCAGTCATGATAATACATCATCTGCCGTTTTGCTATAACATTGCTGGTGACACTTTATGGACAATCTGAGGCGAGGTAACATAATAATAATGATAATGATTAAAATTAAAACCCTACCAACAAGTAACTGAATATATTCATTGGAGAACTGCAGCTGAAAATAAACAAATACCAGCACAATTATATCCTTTTAGCTATTCCTAAAAAGGAACTTCATATCCTGTGCCATTCTGGAATGTTAAAGCATACTGCCCTAACTCAAGTTGATATCAATAGAACTTGCGGCTAAAGTTTAAGCTAAATACATGAGTTTTAACGTGTAGCTAAACGTAAAAAATAAAGAGCTGGCTTATTTAAAGACGGCCTTGATTGCCTGTTTTATTGACGCTGCCAAATATAGCTGATGATATTCCATAAAGAAATTGCACAAAAACTAGAGAACAGTGGTAATGAAACATGGTCGGATTTATACATAGATGCAAAGAATGAAAGATAACATTTTAAATTTCGTAATGAGCTGTAACCATTAGAGTTCTATGACTGTAACATAAAATTCAAAAGAGTTATAAAATAAAAGAAAAAAGACTATTTTTAAGCCTAAAAAACAAACCATTTACATTGTGTTTAGGTGTTGCATTAAGTATTCCAATACGTGAAATATTCCGAAGAGATTACACCTCCACACATTAAGTCGTAAACCCGACTATGTAAAGAAATAGAAAGCATGTTACAGAAGAGAGGACACCTAGACACTGCCAGCAAAATTGAAAATTACAAACAACATAGAAATTTACCAAGTGTGACTACAGTGTAGGCTCTTGATAATCCGACACATATGAGACCAGAACCCTGTCATAAATTACATTAAAGAAGTGTAAAATATATCTCTTAAATTCAAAATGAAAAATAAATTAAACCCATCAGGTAAACGTAGGTTTTGCGTCGATGAGGAAAAAGTTAAAAATAACAAACCATTAAAATAGAACCATATTTCTTATTCAACAAAATAACAGATCATAAATCTTGAAAGTTTTTTTGCACAGGTTGTAAAAATCACATTGACCAGAGTTATTGCAATGCACCAGGGTTTAAGCTTCGGTCGTATTTATTGCATTTCCCGACACTTGCCACAAATGCGACAGTTTTTAGGCAATTTCTCGCGGATCTGCTATGTGTACAAAGATTTTTATTGATAATGACTACCTACTAACTGTAAAACAAAATGTTCCCAATCAGCGGTCACGAGCGTCTAGATTGGCGGTCGGGAGCATCTTGGTCGGCGGTCACGAGCCCCTCTGGTCGACGGCCCCGAGTGTCTAGATCGGCAGTCGGGAGCATTCTGTTCGGCAGACAAGCTGATAAAAAATCCCGGATGCTCACGAAATTTCTGGTTATTTCCCAGTTTTTTCCTAGTCTATTCTAATTCATGGCTTTTCCCAGATTTCCCGTTTGGTATACACTCTGGTAAGGTAACTGGTAAACAGGCTACTTGTGATAAAAATGGTAAAAGATTTTTTTTTTGCTACAAGTCTCCAAGAGCTTGTTGCATTGTTGCTCCAGGAATATTTTCCCGAGCTTAAACCCTGCAATGCAGGTCTATTTCAGATTATAAAAAAATTGTCGGTCCAAACAAAGTTAGTTGGACTATCTTCTGTGTATTCCCAATTTTATTTTGGATGGTGCTCTAATTATATAACGTATGCTTATAAAATACCACTTACTTTATATCTATGAAGGGGGAAGCTGTTGCTCTTCTTGTTCTTTTTTTTCTTCAATTTGACTAATGGGAATTTAGCTTCTACTGACAATAGCTTGAATAATGAGTTTAATGATTGTAATTTACATTCAGGCATTCCCTTTATCATACAGTGTAGTAATTTCACCCACGCATCTTCATAGCAGCCTCTTAACCAATCTTTGTACTGCTCCTCTGCTTCACCTGTGATTTAAATAACTTTTATACATCCTGGTGAACCCCATTTAATAACACCCCTCACTAAAGGTATACAGTACTAGTACTTGTATAAATAAAAGAAATCAATAAGAAATAATTATATTTCTTCCATTTCTCAAATGAATTATTATGTTAGTTCTTCCTAAAAACTGATTATTTCACAATTATTTAATTTATTAAAGCACTAGTTTTCTACTGGACGTAAAGTTTTAGTAGCCTATTGTTTTAGCTACCGGTAACTTAACATTACTAACAATGTTGAAGACAGATAATGTAGTTAGAGTTTAAGATAGCTTTAGGAACTGGTCTTTTCCTTGTGAACTGTAACCGTATGTTTTTCCAGTTTAATGCACTGGCTTTAGGGGGCATTAATTTGGCATGTGAAATCCGTGAATAGAAAAATTATTTATTGTTCGCTAGCTTAGGCCTACATTGATTCAAAAGCAATTTCTCTAATACAGTTTAATATATTACAACATTGTATTTTTTTACTAACTTTTTTATGACAAATTGATTCTTTCATTCCTTAAAGACTGCTAAATGATTAGATATGGGTCAAAATAGCTTTTTTTAGAAAAACTAAAAGGTCTTCTAATGCATTAATTAATACATAGGCTTAGTACATAGAAAATATTGCCATGATTGGCCTACATAACATCGAAAATGTTTACTTGCCGCCCATTTAATTTTAACAAGATTTGTCAACACCCCCGTCGCAGCAGACCTGCATACTCAGCAAATTTCCAAAGGAATTTGAAATTTTGTATTTTTTGTAGAAATGAGTATGTAGGTTTATTGCCATAGAATATTGTTTAAAAATGTTTGTTGTTAAGAAAAGTAATGATTGGGTAAGGTAAAATAGTAGTTTTCATCACTAGGACGAAAAGTGGCTATTTTCTATGCGCAATCGCAGTTTACGCGACACGATCACGGTTACGCGGAAACACGATTAAGCACAGAAAAAACACTTTCCGTCCGTGTGTTGAACAACGTTTTTTATCATACTGCAAAAAAAAAAAAAAATCAAATGGATAACTCATTTTAAAGTAAACGAGGTGGCCCGTGCGCAAATTGCGCATTTTATGATTCTGTATGAGTGAAACTTACCTACAGTACGTGAATGTTGGTTATGAAGTGACAGGAATAAATCTTTGTTTACTATCTGGCTTTTAAAACTCATCTGAAGATAATCAGCTGTTAAATTACAATTCACATTAAAGAACTTGCATTAAAAGTTGGTCAACATTTTAAAGCACCCTCTAGAAATAAATCAAAGGCGAAGGGGGCGAAACCCGAAAACAATATGACCTTTTTAATTACGATTCGTCACTGCGGTATATCCTAAGCTTTAAAATGACACCTCAATCTTAAAAATCGGTTTGTAGGTCGAGAGAAAAAGGGACGTAACAGACGAAACCCTTATAGAAATAAGAAGATAGATTAACTCAAATTTCACTATTTGTTTACGTTTATTATTTGACTTCCATCTTAGTTTAAATATTCCTTATAAACAGCTGATATATACGTTGAAGTAAAGAAATGTCAAAATCTTGCATTAAAATTGTAGTTTGCAAGTCGTACTTAGTTTACATTAACCTTATTCACTTTGAATTAGTATGTTTTTTGTTTGAAAAAAAAAACAACTTTTGAAGTTAGCGCACGACAAAAATTAACAGATGTTTTTTCGGTGCACTTATAAAAAGGCGACAGAAAACGCCAACTTTCTAGACTTAATACAGGCCAGAAAATGGCTGTTCTACGTGCAGTATGATGAAAATCAAATTGTATTAATATTTGCCACTTTTTAATATTCCCCATAAACCCCACCCCATGGGGGTGAGTATGTAGGTTTGCCGCCACAAGGATATTGTAAGCAAATATCAGTTAAACCCTACATAGTGTAATGATATTTTATCACTCATCAGCTGTTTGTTATGTTTATTTTGTTCATATTTAGTTTTCTATTATTATGGCAATGTACAACCTCAATGTTGTGTTCTTAGTTAATTAAAACCTGCTACAGTACACTCTCGTTCATCGGAACTAATGTGGCGGACGGCCGATTCGGATGTCAAAAAATTCCGATGAAGCGGAGGCCGTTGTGAGTCATCATTTCCGCCCATACGGTAACCTATCGTGATTGTATTGACTCTTGTTTTAAAGCAACACTAGAGATTTTATGAAAATAAGGAACTCAAACTTTGAACATGGTAACAAATGAACCTTAAGGAATGAAAACAACGCAGGAAATAAAGATCCAAAATCGTTATTCTCATATTCTATATTTATATTCCACTCATATTCCAGCAGTCAACTGACTTCCACGTAACACAGGTGTAGTCGCGACGACGCGAGACAGACCGAATGACAGTTTGGGAAGCGGTCGAAACGGATGTTCACTTCCTGCCCCCTTCCTCTTTCTATTTTTGTCCACGGCCTTGTAAATCACATCGATACGTACAGATTATGGAAAACGCCTGATGACGTTAGACGCAAAATGTGATACTTCAATGTTGTGCGGATAGAACGAATGGAAATTGAAGGCGCTAAAACGGAAAAATTATTTATTTCATAAGAAAAAAATTAATAATATCCAGATTTTCAGTTCCGATGAAGCGGAGTTCCGATGTCGCCGAGTCCGATGAACGAGAGTGTACTGTATAAATCAAAGGTCTTACTTATTTCAATTTAATTAACTAAAACTGACAATAAATGGACTCCTCTCAAGTTGGAAGATTATTACGTCCAGAAAAGTTCAGTGTTGAACCAAATACTCCAAACTCATCTCAGTGTTGGATTCATTGGCTCAAAACTTTCAACATATTTTTAACAGCAACAAAAGTTGAAGATGATGAGATAAAATTGCAGTTTCTCATAAACTATGTAGGACCAACAATTTATTCCTACATTGAAAACTGTAGCTCTTATGAGGAAGCCTTAGAAATTTTGAACAATCTCTTCATAAAAGCAAAGAACGAGGTATTTGCTAGACACGTTCTCTCCACCAGACCGCAACAGGTTGGTGAATCTTTGGATCAGTACCTAAACTCACTAAAACAACTGAGCAAAGATTGCAATTTTAAGGCCGTTACAGCGGACCAGAATCGGGATGATTACATCAGGGATGCTTTTATTAGTGGTATTTTATCTACTCACATAAGGCAACGTCTTTTAGAGAATAACAAGTTATCGTTGACTCTTGCTTTTGACCAAGCTAGGGCTCTCGAATTGGCTCAAAAGCAATCAGAATCATATAACATTAATGATTCTGTAGTATATTCTCTTTCACAAAGTAATGAATCCTCTAATGTTAATAAAGAAAAATGTGAGTGTAGTCGCTCCGAACCTGTCACTTTGAATGCTACTTCATCAAAGTCAACTCCGCTATGCTATTTCTGTGGAAATACTAAGCATTCCCGAAGTATTTGTCCGGCTCGTAACTCTATTTGCCATGGTTGTAAGGTAAAGGGCCATTTCTTCAAAGTTTGCAACAAATCAAAGGTTAAGCGTGATCTTGAAAATAGTGAAAATGAACGCAGTAAATCCTCTACATCTAGTATTGTTGCTGCTTCACCTCAGTCGCTTTCAAAAGCAACGATACAGGTTAATATTGATGGTTTTCCAGCGGATGCCTTAGTGGATACTGGCAGTTCACTAACTTTTGTTAGTTTATCTTTGGTAAGGACGAGGAAACTTAAGGTATTCCCATCTAAAGGTAGTGTAAACATGGCATCCACATCTCTTACATCACAAATTGAAGGAGTTTGTGTAGTTGATATAGAAATTTTGGGCCACATTTACCACAAATTCAGGGCTAATATCCTTAAAGAGTTGTGTGCTGACGTAATCATAGGGCATGACATTTTGAAACAACATAGTCAGTTGCAGCTAAATTTTGGTGGAAACAGAGCTCCCCTCTCAATTTGTAGCTTAGATGCTGCTCTAATCCCACCTGTGTCGCTATTCTCTAATCTAACAGTTGACTGCAAACCTATAGCCATTAAGTCACGACGACAAAGTGAGTCTGATAACAAATTTATCCAATCCGAAGTAGAGAGGTTATTATCTGACGGTATAATTGAAGAGAGCGCTTCACCATGGAGGGCTCAAGCTTTTGTTGTTAACAAAGGGAATCATAAACGTAGGATGGTAATAGACTACTCCCAAACCATCAATAAGTTTACTCTTTTGGATGCTTATCCACAGCCTCGAGTAGATGATGTGATCAACAAAGTTTCCCAGTATAAGGTATTTAGCACCATCGACCTTAAGTCTGCCTACCACCAAATTCCTATTAAAGAGGAAGAGCGCCCACTAACGGCTTTTGAGGCTTGTGGAAAATTATTCCAGTTCTGCAGGATTCCCTTTGGTGTCACAAATGGGGTTCCGACATTCCAGAGAACTATCGATGGTATAATAGAAAAAGAAGGATTAAACGATGTATTTTCTCTACTTGATGATGTGACGGTGTGTGGAAAAACACAAACAGAACATGATAATAACTTGTCTAAGTTCTTAAATGTGTGTAAGAAGTATAGTCTAACATTAAACGAAAAAAAGTGTAAGTTTTCTACAACCAGTGTCGTACTTCTTGGTTATAAAATAGAACATGGGACTGTTTCACCTGATCCAGATCGTCTGCAAACTCTGAAAGATCTACCTCCACCAAACTGCCCTTCTTCACTCAAGCGAACACTTGGGCTATTTTCTTACTATTCCAAGTGGATACCTCGCTTTTCAGAGAAGGTACGGCCTTTAACTGCCCGGAAATCATTTCCTCTTGATGACAAATCGCTGCAAGCTTTTAATGAGCTAAAAGAATATATTCTCCAAGCCTCAATTTACAGCATAGATGACCACGTGCCATTTATGGTTGAAACCGATGCATCCGAATTTGCTATTGGAGCTACCTTGTCACAGTCCGGAAGACCAGTTGCCTTCTTTTCGAGAACATTGAGCCATTCTGAACAAAGACACTCTTCTATAGAAAAGGAAGCTCAAGCAATCTTTGAATCTGTGCAAAAATGGAGACATTTTTTGATGGGTAAGCATTTCTCTATTCTTACAGACCAACGAAGTGTTTCTTATATGTTTGACATGAAGCACTCGAGTAAGATTAAAAATGAGAAAATTTTGAGATGGCGTTTGGAACTCTCTTGTTATAGTTTTGACATAATTTACAGGCCAGGTGAGCTGAATAAAGCAGCGGATTCACTCTCCCGTATAAACGCATCTATTCACTCTGATAAAGCTACTCTAATAAAACTGCACTCTGATCTTTGCCATCCTGGGATTACCAGGCTCCACCATTATGTTCGCAGCAAAAATCTCCCTTTTTCTTTAGAAGATGTCAAAAGTATCACTAAATCATGCCGTGTCTGTGCAGAGATAAAACCTCAATTTCATCGACATTCGGGACATTTGATCAAAGCTACTCAACCATTTGAGCGCTTGAACCTGGATTTTAAAGGACCCCTTCCTTCTGCGACTCGTAATAAATATCTATTAACAATAGTAGACGAATACTCAAGATTTCCGTTTGCGTTTCCTTGTTCGGATTTAAGTTCGTCTTCTGTTATTTCTCACCTTCATGAACTATTCACACTTTTTGGGATTCCGGCTTACATCCACTCTGATCGTGGCTCTGCGTTTATGTCAAAGGAACTAAAAGATTATCTGACCCGGCTTGGAGTAGCAACAAGTAGAACTACTCCATACAACCCTCAAGGAAATGGACTTGTTGAACGTTACAATGGCATAATTTGGAGAACTATAAGCTTGGCACTGAAGTCGAAAAATATGAGAATAAATCTTTGGGAAGAAGTTTTGCACGATTCTCTTCATGCTGTCAGATCTCTCCTTTGTACTTCGACGAATGAAACCCCCCATGAAAGAATGTTTAAACACTCAAGGAGAACAACCACAGGGTCTTCAATTCCAACGTTTTTGACAACCCCAGGCCCCGTTCTATTAAAGAAGCATATCAGAACAAGTAAATACGACCCTGGAGTCCAGGAAGTACAACTACTTGAATGCAACCCCGATTATGCCTACGTTCGGATGCCAGATGGTCGGGAGACCAGTGTTTCAGTTCGTCACTTGGCACCAAGAGGTGAAGAACGACCCTTGGCTCGATTTACTCATAGTGAGTCTCAAGAGTAAGATCACAACTCATCATCAGAAACCGATACATTAAAAAATGAAACGTGTGACCCAGAAGTATCAGACCGAAACGACTCTTCTTCTCATCAAGCTCAAGTCCGTAGATCAAACAGAAACCGACATCCTCCAGCTTACTTAGATGATTATGAAACATATTAATTTAGGGGGGAAGAATGTAATGATATTTTATCACTCATCAGCTGTTTGTTATGTTTATTTTGTTCATATTTAGTTTTCTATTATTATGGCAATGTACAACCTCAATGTTGTGTTCTTAGTTAATTAAAACCTGCTATAAATCAAAGGTCTTACTTATTTCACATAGTACATACCAAATTTTACTGAGTTATGTCAATAAATAAGTGAGATACAGGGTTTGATTTCCCATAAGATTAACATAGGAAACCTGTTTTTAGCTTTTCTCCAGAATCTGTTAAGCTAAGTTAAAAATTCAAAATACTAAATTGTTTGTTTTTTTAAGCTTTTTTTAAATGGTTTTAGATCAAATTCTAGAATTTTGAAAATTGAGTTTAAAAATTGCCAAAAAACCCATTTTTGACCAATTTGAAACTCCATAAAACCTCATTCCCATAACCTGACAATGCTGGTTCACGAACTCATGTAAATAGACCTGGTCTTACACCTTCATAACAAATTTAATCAAAATTGGAGGTCCCCTTCAAAAGTTATCAGTACCACGGATACATAGATAGATAAATATATATATATATATATATATATATATATATATATATTTGTATATTTACTAGAGGAATTATAAGGGCACAGTTATGCATTTTGGACTTACTAGAATTCCCTGAATCATTTGTGACCATATCCTTCCTTTTCAAAACTTCCACAAATATATTTTCAACTGCACGGACACATTCTGGTGGTGTTTCCGAAGGTTTCTAAAAAAAAATTAGACTCAAAGTTAAATGAAGGTGAGATTAAAGTAAAGAAAACTAGTAATTAAAGAAGGTAATGTTTTAGCTTATAAATCTTCTCTCAATTGGCCTACTGGTTTCTTTACATACCTGAGACTAGTTACTGTACGGTACCTGGAATGATCACATTAAGTTACCGGGTCAAAACTTAACGATTGGACTTACTTAAATTTAGGGTTAACACAAAAAATTAGCTTTAGACAATAGGCCCTACTTACATTTTGCACCACATTTGTTTAGATTTTGTAATGACAAATCTAATGGTCTTCCACATCCTTTAGGATGAACACCTAAGACGCGGATCCAAAATCTGCAAAAACTATCATGTCACTCATCATTTGCAGCACCAGACCATCCTCTCTTTGTGTCGGGCAACTTTCAGTTTGTGGTGTTTCCAACAAATGGTTGTCCTGACCCCATCAGGCAAGGATCACCGAGCGCCAAGGAATGAAAGATGTAAAATGTTGGAACAACAGCCTAAGTTTTAAAATAGAACGACAATCAGTATTGCTATCATGTGGACGGATATTTTACCTTTACATGATTCATTTTCTTCTTCAGCACCCAGTTCTGATCACTAGCTTTTTAAGTCAACGCTTAAGCCCTAAAGGTTGCGCTAATTGTTTCAATGATGTCTTGTTTTCAAAATTAGACAAATAGTGTAGGCCTATTCTAAATAGAGAATGGACACCTCACTTAGTATCGTTAACATTATTTTTCTTGTTTCATAAGTAAGAACAATAAAAACTTTTAGTTTTACTGCATTGGCTTAGAAAGCCAAATGTATTTAAAAATGCAAAATAATTAGGCTAGAAACGCTATAGGTGCTTTATACCCACAGGATACCGACTCAAATACAACCTTCTCCCTAGCTGACACAAACAAAATGTTTTATGCTTCATGTGATAGTCTGGAACCAAGACATGAGCAGGGAATTTGTTATAAAGAAACACCAGTCTTATAGATCACCACTTACCATGTGCAGATCTTTCTGGCCGTTAACAGATGTCTTTCCTTTTTTGGGAAAATAAGTGGGGCCTGCTTGTGTTTAGTAAAAATCTCTAGCCTTACAAAAAGGGGATAGGCCCAAGGAATATTCATAAATCTACTACAAAATCTGAGGTATTGCCATAGGCATCTCCAGGACTTCAGGAGTGGTGGTGCCAGCTGAGAAGAATTGGATCTTTATAAATTATATACATGTGTGAATCCTATATATGGTATATATGTACAGACATAAAATAAATGAATAATAGATTTCGTGGTTTCGAATTAATTGATTGTTTCGAAGGGAAGAGTAAATTACCCATTCAAACACAAGGAGAGAAAACATTTAGTTGTGCATGAATCAGGATTGATTACCGACGATTCCAGGATCAATCCAGTTTATTCGTCTATCATAGATTCTACAGATACATAGAATATTCAGTTGTAATCTGAATATTATAGCAAATTTTAAGAAAAAGGATCCGTAACTTATCTAGCACCTTATCAATTTATTTTACAACAGAAGATAGCTTTTGTTTGTAAGCTAAATAATTTATGATTATTTATGACCTACCTGTCGTTTGATAGCCCTCTCATTTAAAAACTACAAATAAATACACTTTGTATAATGTTTTCGTTTTTAAATTGAGATATTCGTAATTCACATGAAACCCCCTTCTAAATTAATCCCAATTATTCAAATTGTTTACAAGGTTTCGTTTACGTTATTTTTAATTCCACTAATAGGCCTACACATGATACTAGAATGTCTCACCTTTTTGTTGTTGTGCCTCTTGCATGTTCAAATTCTCGACAGAATTTGCTTTTTAATCAATCATTTATCCATCATAAAACAAGATCTTCCCAAAATTAAATTAATATTCATTCTTTGTTGAAAACAGGAGCTAAACTGACATGTTTACATATTGAAAGCCAAAGCCAGACTGAGTCTACCTATGATATGAGATGCAATCGTTTTACGGTAACGGGCAGTCCGGCCACTGGTCCGCGCTCCACACCCCTCTTGTAGCTGTTCACGCCAAGCTGTGAGCTCCAGCTAATGGCTAATTTTACGAATTGCAGCAATTTTGTTTTAATTCAAAGTTACCGGTAGTTTAATAAATTATGTTTGAATAATTCCTGAGAAAAAAATAAAATTTTAATCATCATAGGACTAAATTAATTAGTTTTGAAATAGAGTGCTTAATATAATCTGACGTTTCCCAGTTAGTCTAATAAAATTAGCTCAAAAAATATCTGAACCCGGAAGTAATTGCAAACTAATATGTTTTGACCGATTCTTACATTAAATTACCTGAGAAAAACGATGGTAAAAAGTCTACCACTCTCCGACGCTGCGCTCGCCTGCTACGACCAATTTTTCAAAATGGCGGCTTTAGTTTTATAAGTTTTTGCTGAATATCTTTTGAACCATTTAAGACAGCTAAATTTTGTGAGTAAATAAACTTTAGAAAATAAAATTTAGTACGTTTTGATGTTTAAAATGTGTTGGTTGTTATATTTAATAAGGGTAATATTGCTCTTTAAATCTACTTTAAATTGTGGGCTTTTAAATGAGTTTCGTTTGTTGGTAGAACCATATTACCGTGGTGCTAAAGGTTAGATATTAAGCCTTTAGCCGTGTTAACTTTCTACTACAGGGTCCCCAGATACCAAAATCACCATTCATTAAAATGTTCATATCTGCATATACAGTATATATATACTTATTAAGATACATATATAAATATGTACTTAAATACCGTGAAGCCGGTAAAACTGTTAACGAAAAGTCCGATTTTTATAAAATTTTACATGAAGGTGTGGGACTATGTCTATTCTCATTAGTTATGTCAATTGGGATTATCAGACTATGGGAAAAGGGTGATATACAGGTTCAATTTTGTATAAAATAAGCTTAAACCCCAATTTTGGGCCGATTTTTAGATAATGGCCATAGATAATCCCAATAGACATAACTAATGAGAATAGACCTATACTAGCCATCACGAGTGAAGTCCGTTGAGCTGTAACCAATAGGAATTAAGTGCAGTGTTGCCACATTGAACGCCGTTTATCGCAATAAACGAAAATCATTGGAGCGATCACCTGGTTTTAAAACTGTCTCTAATGTGTATGTCCCGTGTTTTAAACATGTAGCCTGTTGTACAATGAAAACGGGAAAGGCTCATAGTTCACGTGTTTATGTTTCGACATCATCATGCATTTCCAAAAGTACAAGTTGATATTGAAGAATAGCTTGTGTATAAAATCAAAGGACTGTATTCTAATCAATCAAAACCTGTAAAAAAATCTTGGAATATTTATTAAAATCGTACATAAAATGAGCCCCTATAGCGTTATTGTGGATACTGTATGTAATATGTATATAATATACAGGGAGACTGTATATAATATGAAAACTGACAAGACAACAAAATAAGCAATTTCTCAATCAGGGTGTCTAGTTTATTTCTCTTTAAAAATTCAAGACTAATTCCAGACTTTTTCAAGACTGTTTTAGTTTTTTTCAAGACTGCCGCATTACTCGACACATTAATATCTATCTTACATTTAACAAAATTATTTACATAGTTGTCACTTATATATATTTGTTTTTAAATAGTACACACATTCCTTACATCGACCAGCTTTAATTTTGTTGTTGGATACAATCACTACATGTTTCACTGTGAATGCAGCATTGTCAAGTGATACAAGAACATAACACCTATCAAAGGATTGGTCAAGGATTAAAATACACAAAATTAACTGGGTTTCTAACGTGTTTTGAGTTTTTTTTTTATCCTTGACCAATCCTTTGATGGATAGAAGGCTATGTTTTTATTTATATCACTTGACAATGCCATATATTCACGGTAAAACATGTACCGTAGTGATTATATCCAACAACAAAATTTGAGCTACTCAAAGGAAGGCATGTGTATACTATTTTAGTCTTCAATAGCAGTTTAGGGGCTAATATAATGAATTGTAATATTTTTGTCAAAAACAAGACCATTAAAATGAAACTACAAAATTATTACTTTTTTAGAAGAAGCATTATTAATTCCTCAACAACATTGAAAATTTAAATGGTTTGAATTAAAATAATGCACAAGTTTGTAATTCTATTTTTAACCCTTTGTCCGTCCTTCGTAGGGTGTGTGTTCCGTTTAGTTTATTAAAATAAATAGGGTAATATAAATCCTTCCAAAAATTGAATATGATAACAAATTTATAGAACACATAAAAATTGCTTATGTTTGGTAATAATTAAAATGTTGATTTTCCTTGTTTTTTTTTAGCTTGTAGGCAAATGTTAGTAAAATTCATTTTCCATTTTCCAACATTGTCTACTGTAAACAAATTTTGGAATTTTACATATTATTTAATAGAATCGTGAGCGTTTGTTTACGGTCTGCAGTTGCAAGCGTTTTGATTTGGGATTACAAGAATGTCTGGTTATCAATCTTTATCAGAGTGTCTTAATCGGCGATTGCAAGCGTCTACATAGTTAAACTTTTTGTAAATTTCAAGACTAGACTGAAAATTCAAGACTAATTCCAGACTTTTCAAGACCATTATTAAATTCAATACTAATTCAAGACTTTCCAGATTTTCAAGACTACTAGACACCCTGTCAATTAAAATTTTCTGGGTTATTTTGTAAAAATACATACTTGTCATGTCAACATCATTTGATATGGTACTTTTTTGAGGGAGAGGCAAGAAAAATTATTATTACGCACACAGGTGGCCAGCTTGTAGTGTGGGACTCCCCTAAAAAACGAGGTTACCCACTAAAAAAACTTCCTCTACTCTTTAGGCTTCTAACCTGGAATTGTTCATCACATTACGTCTGGCTAGGCCTAAATTTGGCTTACGCCTGTGGGGCTCGCTCCTTATTCAGACCCTCGATCAAGGGATCTGGACCACTTCACGGTCCAGATCTGATTTCTTTTCCAGGAGGATGCCCCGGACGAACTGTGACAAACAATCCCAGTTGTCTTCATCCTCCAAGATCTTTTGGTAGACGTTGGAATGTGAAAATATCGACCCATCTCGCTGAGTTGAAAGCATTGACATCAAGCGTAACAGTTCACTGTTTTCCTTTTTTTATTAGTAGGTAGTGCGGGAAGTGTTTTTTATCCATATTGAATCAAATTACTTCAAAAGTTACACTGGTTACACTGTTAAGAAACGAATAGCCTACTTAAAATTCAACACTTACTCTTTACCAAAAAATAAGGGTTTCAAAAGAGATTGTATTTCGGACTGTTAAGATATATTGTTTACATTTGGAAATTTAATTCTTAAACAGGTGATTTGAATTTTTGAATTAAAATCAAAAGAGTATTGGGACTGGCGGTGCTTCGACAGTGTTCAGGTACGTTGGGGACCAGTCGGTTCCACTAAGTAAACAACTGCTTAGTTGTGTAAATGAACAAATCAACGAGTGAGTTGAATGAATCATAAGACAATTTCTTAAAGAGGCGATTCGAATCGCTAATCGATTGTAACATGGTTAGGCTACTTTGTTTCAATCGCGATCTGAGAATCAGGTAGTTGTTTCATTAGTTTTGTTTACAAGATTTTATATCTATTCATAATTTTATTTCGATGTTTTCATATAATTTGATCATACTAAGGTTACCGTTCAATTTGATGGATCTCACAAGTACCAATGCCTATATACCGTACCTATTTGAAAACTTCTTACATGTTCAATGTTATTTTTAGGCCAATATTACTTTTTTTTAAAGTTATCATAGTGAACATTCGCAATTTACAAAGTCAAAACTCCGTTTAAAACCTAACACATAAGGGAAAGTCAACATTATCCTCAATTTTCTATATACATTAACAAGAATATCATACTTAATAAATAGGGTTCTGTATTCTGTAAGAAACATAGTCATCGTAGGGGAGGGAACGAAGAGCGGAAAAGAGGAAACAAAAATATATAAACTACAACGACCTTGGATTGAAATAAACTTGAGGGTACGAGGGTTGAGTAGAAGTGCCATAATAGTAACGCTCATCCCACATTTGCTCCATCCTTTCCTCCTCATCACTTGCACGACGTGCGAAATTTTAATGTATTAAACAAGTCCCGGGTCCCGCAGCCTTTTCTTATTTTATATATTGAGTCAACGTATACAGCCCAGTTAGCACCGCTAAAGGCAATTAATTACCTTATCGCTTGGTTGTTATAGTATGAACGCAATCGGTTCACAAAATGGAACAATGATGTCTGACGTAGGCCTACATTGAAAGAATTGAAACAACCACATTTGAACAGCGGAGGATTTTAGACTTTATAGAGTAGTGGGAGGACGAGTCACGTGAATGATTGAAATCGACTCGGTAGGGATACAAGCCAAGTGGGAGAGACCCCGACAGAGGTGGTCAGTCTTTCGACTTACCTTGATTGAAGAAACTATTACTATTTATTATTACTATGATTTATTGTTAATTAAAGGTTTTATAAATCTACTTATTCTACTTTGACTATTAAATTTATCAATCAACTGAATTACCTGGGTGAAGAAACAATATATCGTACCGTAACTAAATTTATTAGCTTTTATCCACGGCTTAATTATTTAATCAGGTCATTACATGGGTGAAAACAAACGTACAAAATTGAATAGTATAATTCGGCATTCGTAATTCAATTGTCATAATTTATTAGGCATTTACGTCGTACGAACCTTGTTAAATTTTTTCTCTGCATGGTTGTTGCAGGTCTTAGGTTAAGTTTTTCTTTTATTGAATCTATGACGTTTTCCTTGTGCCTGTAAATATTTGCTTCCTGGAAATAAACGTTCTCATTCTCATTCATTAACAATGCTTTCAAACAGTAAATCCTGGCGACTTAACTTTTTCACTGTGACGTACAAACTTAAAATTAATTAATGAAATATTCACGTAACCCAAAAGTACGTCACAGAATATTAACGTCAAATAATCGATGAAATCCGATTTTATCGCATTTAGACGGATGTGGAAAAACAACTGTATCATATGAAAAAATGAATAGGTTCAAAATTCTGTTCATCAAAACGAACAATTCAAATGAATCAATTCGCCAGATGAGCTGTATTTTCCATTACCAGCTGATTGAATCACGATTAAAACAGCAGGTTAACCTGAGTGTTACCAAATACAGCCGAAGCACCACCAGGCCCAATACTCTTTTGATTTTCACGTAATTAACGTGAATATGCGAGGAATAAGTACGGCAACATCGCTTGAATCTCATTCGTTGGTTCCAAAATCACGTGACCGCTAAGCCCCGCCCTCAACGTACTTCTCTCGTGACGGCTAGTGTAGTCCCACACCTTCATGTCAAATTTTATAAAAATCTGACTTTTCGTTAACAGTTTTACCGGCTTCACGGTATTTAAGTACATATTTATATATGTATCTTAATAAGTATATAAATGCAGATATGAAAATTTAATGAATGGTGTTTTTGGTATCTGGGGACCCTGTAGTAAAAAGTTAACACGATTAAAGACTTATATCTAACCTTTGGCACCAACGTAATACGTAAAATGGTTTTTCCAACAAAAGAAATTCACTCAAAAGCCCACAATCGAAAGTAGCTTTGAGATATATCACCCTTATTAAATATAACAATCAATACATATTATATATCAAAATGAGCAAGATTTTAGTTTCTAAAGTGTATTAATTTACAAAATTTAGATGTCTTTAACGGTTCAAAAGATATTCAACAAAAACTTATAAACAGCCGCCATTTTGAAAAATTGGCCATAGCAGGCGATTGCAGTGTCGGAGAGAGGTAGACTTTTCACCACCGATTTTCTCAGGTAATTACATAAGAATCGGTCAAAATATAATAGTTTGCAATTACTTCCAGGTTAAACCATAATTTGACTAGAATAGGTTTATACTACGTTAAAATCCCATTTACACAGACCAAATCTCAATCTATAGTCATGGACAGCTTTATTGAGGCGGATGCCGTGATCAGTTTTTCCATTTTAAATTGGAGTTTTTAAATGGAACAGCTGATCGAGGCAGCCGCCAATAAGCCTGTCCAGGACTGTAGTGGTGATGCTGCGGCACCAGTGGCACTACCCGTGGACACGCCTATGGGTATTGCTGAAATAAGAGCTGGAATTTCCTCAGGGATCTACGAGGGCTATTCAGAAAGTAAGGAACGTTTCCGTCTTACGCCGCTAGGTGCGCGCGTATCGCTTACATTTGGGTATGAGAGCGCTTGGGGCCTCAGTGGCTATCCAGCGGTGACACTAAGAGCATCGTCGCACCGCCCGTTTTCTTTATATTTAAATTCAAATTAACCGCTCCTATACAAAATCCCGCTAGTTGCGAAGTGCGATCGGTACTACGGTTTTTGTTGACAAAAAACTTTAAACCAAAAGAGATTTATCGACAAGTGTGCGAGGTATATGGAAAAAATTTCATGAATGAAAGTTCTGTGTGTAAGTGGTGTATTCAGTTCAGAAATGGCCGAACCAATGTTCATGATGAGCAGAAGAGTGGATACACAAGAAATGTGACCGACGAAATGGTCACTAAAGTTGACGAGAAGATCCGTGAAAACCACCGCTTCACCATAGTGGAGCTTTCATTATCTTTCCCTCAAGTTTCACAGCCTTAGCAGTTTGAAATTTTTACGGATTTTGAACAGATTGAAATTTTGAACAGGTTTTTGAATAGCCTATTGAAAGGCGGCAGATTTCTACGAAGAGGGAATCAAAGAGCTTGTTCACCAGTACGACAAATGCCTTAATCTCATGGGGGACTATGTAGAATAGTAGAATTTTAGTAGCTCTTCAAACTGTATAGGCCTACAATAAAATTTGTTTCTTGTAGGCCCTACTTGGTTGTTTATGTTTCAAAACGTTCCTTACTTTCTGAATAGCCCTCGTACTTATAAGTTGTTATGACAAAATATTGTTTTTATGTTGTATTAAACTAAGGCCTAATTAATACAGTTTTGGTTAAGCTGAAACTTTAACTTAAACAAAAACTTAATGATATTTTACCTTGCGTTTTTTCACGATTTTAAGAAATGGCGAACCTGCATCAAACTAGGGGGAATTATGAATGGCTATTGTGAGACTATAATTTTCAAAGTGGGTTAAATTTAACACGAGTGCGGACTACAGCTATTGATGTAGTGGGGCGCGAGCCCTCCTAGCGGCCTACAGCTATTGATGTAGTCGCGCCACTCCCACTTTATTAGTTCAGTATGAGCTCAGCCATTGTCCGGGATCGTTTTATCCCTTTTTTGCCTGTCGTGCCAGTACACAGGTCCATTTTGGCACATATAGTTTTCCGTTCTAGGGTTTCTGTTCAGGACGGTACCATGGTAACTTCATACTTTTGTCTGGTGTGTAGGTATAGTTGGTTTTATTTTTCATTTATTTTTCTATTCTATTATATTTAGTACTTATTGTGTATAAAAAAAACAATTTTATGGATCGTTAGAAACAGTTGTGGCAGTAAACGGACTACTTTATCCTCACGGTGACTTACGCGACCGGCGCCACATGCGGACTACATCAATAGATGTACCGGAAGTGATGTCATCAATAATGACAAAATTGGAGTCCTGGCGATCCTCAGATAATATTTTGTGCATTCCTCTCATTTACTCGGTGTAATCAGTTATTTTATTTTAGCCACTCAAAAATGCCTTGCAGTGACTCACGCGACCGGCACCACCGGCGGACTACATCAATTGATGTACCGGAAGTGACGTCACAAATAATGACCAAAATGGAGGCCTAACAATCTTATGTTGACATTTTGGATGCATTCATATAGTTTACTTGGTGAATAATTAATTATTATATTTCAGCCACTGGCGTAAGCAATATGCCTATTAATCATAGGCCTAAACCGCACTCAACATGTTAAAGAGAATTGTAACGGTACCGTAGTTGAGCTTTATTTTATTTTAATTTGCTTCATTTCCATTTTGTTGCATTCTAAATAATATTTCTGATGACATTCAAAGCTACCCCATAATTCAAGATTTTCAATGGGGTACCATGTCGGGGAATTGTGAATGGCTAAATAACTCGTTTGTTTATAGGTAGGCCTAGTAGGAATATCGCCTCAAAATTTGTATAGGAATAGTATAAGCTGAATAATATAGAATTCAAAATATATATAGGCCTACCATAGGTACCATGATATTTGTAATAAAAACCCTTAAAAAGGGGTTTTTTGCAAAACATGAAAACCTATCCACAATTAGCCTGGTCAACTCTTCAATTTTTCCTAGATCTTTATCTTTTAGTTTGGTCTAAATCTTTGTATCATAATGTTTTGTAAATGCCTTCCGCTGCTGAGTAGGCCACCAGTTCATCAATCATCCAATTAGAAAGTGCATGTGCAGTGCCTGGGAACTAGGTACTGCCCCTGCCCCCAGACTACGCTCAAACCCAAAAAACTTATAAAAAACAAAACATAGAAATAGCTAACATCCAGTTGAAAAATGGAAACAGTTAGCCTACAATACTGTCAATAGACCCTGGTCGAAAAGATGTCTTACCTGAAATTGATTTAGTACATCAATTAATATATTTGCATGTTTTATATCACTCAAAAATATTGATGAAATTTCTTTTAACTTTTTTTCGGAGAAGTATTTTCTTTTTTTCTTAGGGGGTTTCACAACAACGTTTTCAGTAGACAGCCTCTTCATTGCTGTTCCGAGTGAGAACTTGATGCTTCTTTGAAAGGAACTAGTTCACGAATAATATGACGTCTATACAGTTGTAACTAGTCATTGAAGAGCAGTGGAAAAGTCTATCTGGAACAAGTTCTACTCTAACGATAACCTTTACATTTATAACGAAAACAAAATACTAATAAACCATAACCATAACCTAGACCTAACACATCTGACATCAACAAACAACATAACATAACCTCTTTCTTTCTTTTTTTCCTAGTTTGCAAAATTTGGCTGGCTTTGGATTGAACCATGAAACGGCAAAATTCGACTTGTCTAGAAAATCTTCACCATTGACAGTCAATGGTAGTATTCCGGGCGCCTCACCGGGTTTACCGGTGACTAAAAAAGACGATAACTGTCGTCTGCTAAACAATGCAAATGCCTTGTTAGCAGACGACAATTATCGTCTTTTTTAGTCACCGGTAAACCCGGTGAGGCGCCCGGAATACTACCAATGTCTTCACTTTAGCACGGTATATCCATATTTACGTCGCCACTGCTTATATAGGCTATAATTCCTCCAAGGTGTAGGTAGGCTGACAAATGCTGGATGTGAGTAGTCGCTACGCACTGACCTTAGACCTTATATGATATGGTTTCTGCTATTTGTAGTCTTCAAGCTAAGGAGTATCCTCTCAATTTTTGGAGATTGGGTTTTGGCAAAGACAATACATAATCTATGCTTTATCTGTGGTTTTGGTCAAGTTGTCCAAACAACTTGGATCAAGGGAGCATCTATTTTTTGCCGAGTCATCATGGCTTTGGCTTTATAAATGTTAAACCAAAACTTTTGGTGCCACTTTTTTTCCAAACGCCAAAACCTTCAATATGTCTAGGTCTCGGAGAGATGACAAGGTTATGTTATCAATGTATGCTCTAAATTTTAATTTGTTGTCGAAGATGACTCTTAAATTAAGATAAATGATATTCAAAATAAATAATACCCCCGTCGCAGCAGACCTGCGTACTCAACGAATTTCCAATGGAATTTTGGTATATTTTCTATTTACCCATAAAATCCATGGGGATGAGAGTATGTAAGTTTGCCGCCATATGGGTTTTGTTGGTAAATATAAGTTAAACCCTACCTAGTGATTGTACATACCAAATTTTATAAGGCTATGGTGTTCTTTTTATTTTCCCCATAAACCCTATAGGGTCGAGTACGTAGGTTTGCCGCCATATGGGTTTTCTAAAGAAATATAAGTTAAACGCTTCCTAATGAATGTACATACCAAATTTTATCAAGATATGTCAATAAATAAGGTAGATAGAAGGTTTTGTTGATTTCCCATAACATGGAAAACATACTTTTTGGATTTTCTCCATAACCTTTTAAGCTATTTTTGGATTTTCTCCATAACCTTTTAAGCTAGGTAAAAAATTTAAAATACTAGATTGTTTGTTTTTTAAGCTCTTTTAGATGGCTTAAGTTAAAAATGTTGAATTTTCTAAATAAAAGTAAAAAAAGCCAAAAACCCATTTTTAACCCTTTTGAAACCCCATAAAACCCCGTTCCCATGGTCCGATCATTCTGGTTCGCGAACTCAACCTAGTAGATGCTGGCTTACACCCCTGTACCAAATTTCATCAAAATCGGAGGTTCCGTTCAAAAGTTATCGTGTTCACGGACACATACATATATATATACATATATATCAATTTGAACAAACGGTGTTTTTGGCTTCTAGGGACCTCAAAACGAAAAAGTATCATGGTCCTGGGCTTAGGTCTTACCGTGACTACTACCGTAATACGTAATAGCACGTATTACGTATTTTAGCGAATTCCCTATAGGGAAATTCGCTAAAATTAAGATAATCCTAAATTAAGATGACATGGTCGCGAGCTTAGGCAGGGCCGCCGAGAGGAGGGGGGCAGGGGGGGGCAGATTGCCCCAGGCCTCAGGAGACAGGGGGCCTCATCTTCAGTTTTTTTTTTTTTTTTTTTTTTTAGCTATTTTATTTTATTTTTTATTTTACGGTAGTATATAAAGTTTTATTGTTGCATAGCCTATTAGTAACACCATATATGTATTTTTGAAGACCTATAAAAATCATCAAACCGTAACAAAGTATAGCCTATGACCAGAGTAGTGATCAGCCTTTATGAGTCTCCGCAATTAGAAGCTCTGTGTCAGTAAACAGACGCCGCGCCACCCCAAGCCACCATTGGAGAGATACACCACCGTGCTCGCCCCACACCAGTCCACCTGTAGACGCGATGTTGTGGTGCGCCCTTATCAGTGCACGAAGTATGGGGTACTACATCCAAAAACAAGTTTACAATTCCTGAATATTTCTGAGTTTGATTTTAATGAGCATGGTTTCTTCAGATTATTTCATTAGACGTTCAGTACAGTTGTAAACAAAATAAAGGTAATTAATAAACCATTTTTAAATCAATTGTATTTAAACATTTTCCTATAAGCTTAGCCAATTCATAATACTTAGGCCTAAAACCACGTGGTAGCTCTCCAATAAGGACTCTCCGACCCAGCAAAAGTGCAGGTTTGATACAATATTTCATGTACTGTATACCTAAATACATTTATTACCCGTACCTTGCAATAATTCTAATAAAATATTACTATGAGTCCCTAAAGAGAAGGAATCAGATTGTGTGCATTAATACAAAATTAAAATAGAAATGTGTATATTGTATTTGGTATGACCACGGACGGCGGGCAAGGGATATGGGCCAAGCTCGGGGGGGGGGGGCTCACACCGGAACTCTGCCCCGGGCCTTAAAAATTCTCTCGGCGGCCCTGAGCTTAGGTCTTACCGTGAGACCTACTCCCTATGGAAAATTCGCTAAAAACTGTTGCATTATAACTTTTGTTGGTATATTATAATCATTTTAGTTCGTTAATTTGTTAATTATTTCAAATTGATACTACTATACTCTTACAATCCGTGTATAGGCTTACATTCAATGAGATAGTAGCTAGGTTTTGTTAAAAAATTACTAAATATT